>CM041782.1:99941269-99962884 GCA_023374045.1 Limonium bicolor
AGACTAACACCTTAGACCTACTCGGTCAGCACCCTAATCCTTTCAATCTGTAATTTGTTTTCGGTCTTTGTCCAGATATATATGTCCGAACATATGTTTGGACACAATTTTAACAGAGACTAGATTCTTCGTTTGGACTCTGTTGTGCTCCCCGTTTAGTGTGTTGTAGATAAACTATGCAATTCCAAGGCTTTTTCCTATATTTGACACATAAAATGTATCAGTTCACATCTAAACACGCATATAAGGAAAATCACATGATAAGTGAGACATATTGCTCGAAGTACTGCGAGTATTAAGTGAATTAGACCCTTAAAAGTCATATATTTAACACTTATCAGATTTCAATGAGATTTTGTAACAGCTTGATAAATGAGCCGGTTAAGAAAATATTATCCACATATAGAAGAGCAAAAACTACATCCTTTTGATGCTTGAAAATGAACAATAATTAGTCCTTTGTAGAAGTAGTGAACTCTAGTTCCATTAGGAAGGAACTTAGAGTAGAAAACCAGATCCTTGGAGACTACTTAAAGCCAACCAAGGCCTTTTTAACTTGCACACCTAATCAAGCTTTCATTTGTCAATAAAACCAGGGGTGTTGTTTTCCAAACACTTGATCTTCTGGATCTCCATTTTAAAAAATTATTATGAATATCTAATTGTCTGGTACGCTAGTCACTTGACATTGCTACAACCAAAACAACATAAATTTCCACCTTGATGATTGGACTGTAAGTTTCAACAGAGTCCAGCCTTTATTCAGGTTGTAGCCAGATACTAACCTAGCTTTTCTTCTTCAACATTTGCATTAGCTAAGAATTTGGTCTTCAAAACCCATTTTACCCCTAGAATATGGCCCCATGAGGTTTTGGAACCAAGTCCCAAGTACAAGTGTCAAGCAAGCCTTATACTCTTTGTTGATAGCTTCTCTACATGCTGAATGTTGTAAAGCTTCCTTGAAGGTTGATTCATCTAGGATTATAGTGGGTTCTTCATGGTATCGTATGGATGTGAGGTGGATAAGGCCAAGGTATTGTTATCGAACTAGAGGTTTAAAAACGTTTTCCCTGGCTCGTGTAGTTATGTGATGGTGAGAGGGAGAGGGTGGAGTAGGGGAGCGCTCGAGTATGTTCTTGTGTTTCGGGTGGTGAGTTTGTGTTTGATGTAGGCAAGGGCAAGGTAGGAGAGAGATTGAGGTTAGTGTTTTAATGGGGTGAAGGCTATCTTGTATAAGATTATGGGTGAAAGAAGGAGTGTTAGTAGGATGGTGGGTTGGAAGAGGAGAATGAGGTGCCATATTTTGTGGAGGAAGAGGAAGTCAGTGAGGGACCGGAAGGGGTATTATTTGTGGTTTTGGTTGCAGGGAAGATGTGGTAGAGGAGTTTTGTGAGAGAGAAGCAAGATGGAAATATAGACATCAAAAGTTCTCAGCCATAAAGTAAAATTCATAAAAATAAATAGAACAATAGGGCTTATCGCCTTTTGATCTCACAATGTCTTAATGCGCATGTCAAAATAAAACCATCATTTTATTAAAAAAAAAATTAGACGCTTCCAAACATTTGAGGAAAACCTTTATTCTCTGAAATAGAACTTTCAACAATAATCGAACCCGCCCCTTCTTACTTGTTTTATTATTTTACTTTGTCTTGTTTATTTCATATGTTTTCAAAAGAAAATATCTCATTTTCACTAAAAAAACATTGTGGTTTCACTCCGTGTCTTCATCAGCGTTTTTGTGAAATTCATTCAGATCAAACAATGGCTTATATGCTTTTTCTAATGTTTTCATATCGAGTTTGTTTGATAGAGTAGCTAGTTAGTGTAAATAGGGAGGAGACTATAGGTCTAGGGTTGAAACCCGAGCGCAGTGTGTTGAAAGGCTTAATTTTTGCTCATGTTCCGGTCAACATATTCTGGTCAAGACAAGAATCAGCCTAGCCTGTTAAGCTCGTTCTTTGCTTTGTTCATGCCCAAGCGAAGCCCGCAATTAGAAAAAAAAACCTACAAATCGGGACTCATGCTCACTCATTCCCGATGAATCCCACTGTATAGCCGTCATCCACTCTTATCCTAGCCAACATTCACTGACCATGAGCCTCTCTCTCGATTTTGTCCTTAGGAAAAAAACCGTAACCAGAGCGACACTACATTGGCCTCACCTCCTTCCTCCTCTCACTCTATGAAAAAACTAAATCTTCTTGTCTAAGCCATTACCATTGTTCATCATCCTTAACCCCAGAAAAAGCCAGCCAAATACACCCACGGTTGTTGCTCCATCACCGGGACCTCCATTTGCACTTCATGAGTACATATGGGATATGCTATTAAAATCAGCACATTACAAATTATCAATAATACCAATCTAATAATTCTTAAAATTGTTTTAAATGAATTACTAAAAGTTCATTTTAAAAGTAAAGGACAGTTGATGAAAAAAAGAATAAGAATATAATATATTATATCATGCAGGTATTGGAATGAGAATGATATAAAAAAATCCAAAAACCTAAATTTGGTAAGCAATGGAATAGAGAGAGAAGCTCTCTCCTCTCTCTTGACCTTTCTCTGTAAATCTGCCATGGGTAGGGGACGTAAGCCCAAAGCTTCAGTGCCATTGCTAGGTCAGGGGGTTGTTACGCCAAAAGATCAACAAATTCCGGTTGTAGCTTCGGGAGCTCCGAAGAAAGCGCTGAATTTCGGGGAGTCGAAGGGGGATAAAGTAGTCGATGATGCTATAGTCGTGGAGATGGGGGAAACGAGTGGCGATAAATTTGTTACGCTGTAGCAAGCTGATAAGACTGGGAGTGGGATTGCGGTGGGGAATGTCCCGCAAGTTAGAAGAGCGTGGAATGAAGTGGTGGCGAATAATAGGGATCGGGAAAACTGCTTAAGATTGGAGGAGTTTCCTGAGGATGAATCTTTGATTATTAAGTTCTCTGAAGACGAGGTTAGATCTGAATGTGATTTCTGGAAAACCTCCTTGATTGGGGCGGTTCTTGGAGTGAGATGCAATTATATTGCTATGGAGAGGTTTGTTCAGAACAAATGGGGAGATATTGTGACTCCAAAAAATTTTCTGAATGATAATGGGGTGTTTGTTTTTCGATTTGAGAAACAAGAAGATATGCTGCGGGTAATGGAGGCAGGCCCCTGGTTCTTCAGAGGAAACCTACCGTTGATCTTGAGAGAGTGGGTGCCTGGGTGCAAGCTAGATCTAGCGAATTTGGCAACAGTACCTGTCTGGATTAAGCTTCCGAATTTGGATCTGCAATTTTGGTCTCCAAGGATGCTGAGTCGTATTACTAGTAAGCTAGGGATACCTATACTAGCGGATAAGCTGACATCGATGAAGGAGAAAATAGGATTTGCGAGAATCCTAGTGGAAATTAATGTCGGGAGTCGACCAAAGGATGAAATTATACTGGAGGATGGAGATGGGAAGAGGTTTGTTCATAGGGTCATTTATGAGTGGAGGCCATGGTTTTGTGACAATTGTAAGAGCTTTGGTCATTCTGATGCGCATTGCAGAAAGAAGAATGGGGTTCTTGTGGAGGAGAATAAAGGTAGTGAAGCGCTGGTTATTTTAGACAATGGCAGGGTGGAGAAGGAAGTGGGTATGGGGAGTTTGGAGGATGGGGTTCTACAGGGGAGTATATTAGATAAGGTGAGTAATCAAATTGATGCTGATGGCTGGACTGTTGTAGGGGCTAAGAAAGGGACACGTGGATCCAATGAGAATAAGAAAGATAAGGGGAAGGGGACGGTGTTGAAGGAAGTTTCTACAAGGAAAACACATAATAATGGGTAGGTTTCATCTTGCTTCTTGGAACATTAGAGGGTTAAATTCCCTCAATAAGAAGGAGGCGGTGGATAAGTATATGCGAAATAATAATGTGACTCTTAGCAATCCTTGAGACTCGAATAAGGAAGTCGAATTTTGAGAAGGTTGTTGGCTGGTTTAATAAAAGGTGGAGTGTGCTGTCTAATGTTGATTTAGATAAGAACTGTCGTATTTTACTTTTGTGGGATATGGAAGTTTGGGATGTGCAGGGCATTGCACTTTCTAATCAGGTGATTCATTGCAAGGTGGAGTCGAAGAATAAGGAGATCTCGTTTTTGATGTCAGTGGTGTATGCTGCTAACCAGAGTAATGATAGAGAGAAGCTCTGGGACGATCTTAGGGAGTTCAGTCAATCTGTAAATGCTCCTTGGGTTACTTTGGGAGATTTTAATTGTTTGTTGAAAGATGATGAGAAAATTGTTAACAGTGCAGTTTCAGCTGAGGTAGATTCTTCTTTTGCCAGGTGTGTTGAGGACATGGATGTTCATGACTTGAAATTTTCAGGTGCGTTCTTCACATGGTCTAATAAGCATTGTAAGGATCCAAGCACCAGAATGTATTGTAAATTAGATAGAATCTTGGTGAATGATAGGTGGATTTGTAAGTTTGTAGACTCTCATGCTGAGTTTGGTGTACCAGATGTTTATGATCATTCGCCTGCTCTTATTATGATTGATAATGAGGTTCGAAGAGTCCCACATATGTTCAGGTTTAAAAACATTTGGGTGATTGAAAATAATTATCATGAGTTGGTCAGGAGAGGGTGGAGTACAGGTGTTAGGGGCTGCCCGATGTTCAGGATTATCCAGAGGTTGAAGATTGATAAGGCTAGTCTGAAGCAGCTTAACAAGTCTAAGTTCTGCAATATTAGAAATGAGGTGGATAGATGTAGACAAGAGCTGCATGATCTATAGAGAGAGATACAGCAGAAACCGTTTGACTTGAATATAGTGGGAAGAGAAAATTTATTGATTCAGGAAGTCAATCGAACTGTTAGTTTATTGCATTCTCAAATGGCTCAGCATGCAAAAATTGAGTGGATCCAGCTAGGTGATGAATCTAGCTCCTATTTTCATAGGATGTTGAATGCTAAGAGACATGCCTCGAAGATATCTGTTTTAATGGATGAGGGGGGTCATAAATTGATCAAGGAGGATGACATTGTTGTCCATGTTGTGAACTTCTTTCAGCAGTTACTGGGCAGGAAGATGACTTCTAGAGAAGTTTGTGATAGGCATGTGTTTTCAAGGGGGAAGTTAGTGTCTGTTGAGTCTAATATGAAGCTCACTCTCCCAATTCTGGATAATGAGGTTTGGGAGGCTGTAAGATCAATTAAAAATACAAAGGCATCTGGCCCGAATGGATTCAGTGCTTTGTTTTTTAAGTCTTGCTGGAATATTCTGGGGGAGGATGTTAAGATGGCTGTAAAGGAGTTTTTTAATAAGGGAAAATCCTGAAACAAGTCAATGCCACGCTCATTGTCCTGGTTCCTAAGGTAATCAACCCTAATGTGGTTACAGATTTGAGACCTATAGCCTGCTGCAATGTTCTGTATAAAGTCATATCAAAGATTATAGCGGCTAGATTGAAAGTTGTTCTGCCTGAAATCATTAGTGACAACCAAGGTGCGTTTGTTTCTAGAAGAAGTCTTTCTCATAATGTTTTACTTTGTCAAGAGATTATTCAGGGTTATAAGATGAAGAAGATATCACCTAGATGTGCTTTCAAGGTGGATATACATAAGGCATATGACATGGTTAGTTGGGATTTTTTGGAGGAAGCTCTGATTGGTTTTGGGTTTCAGGAGAGGGTGATTAAGTGGATTATGTTGTGTGTGACCACTCCTTGGTATTCTATTTTAATTAATGGTCAGATGAGAGGATTCTTTAAAGGGGAGAGAGGTCTCAGGCAGGGAGATCCACTTTCCCCGCTACTGTTTGTGATATGTATGGAATATCTTAGCAGATTATTATCATCAGTTCAAGAAAACCCAAATTTTAACTTTCATCCCAAATGTAGTAGGATAGGACTGAATCACCTTTGCTTTGCAGATGATCTTTTGATCTTTTGTAGAGGTGATGTGGGTTCAATAAGAATCATTAAAGATATCTTGGATAGATTCTCCTGCTCATCTAGTTTGACAGTTAGCAATCGCAAATGCAAAGTCTTTTTTGGGGGAGTTTGCGAAGATGATAAAAAAGAAATTTTAGAAGTGCTGGGGTTTGAGGAAGGTAGTCTACCTGTGAGATATTTGGGAGTTCCTCTCTCTGCTCAAAAACTCACTTGTGATGACTACTTGCCTCTGATTAATAAGATCTGTTGTCGAATTGATCACTGGGCGGCCAGAAAATTGAGTTATGCTGGGAGGTTACAATTAATACAGAGTGTTATTGTTAGTATACAAAGATTTTGGTCCAATATTTTTCTTTTCCCCGAGCATATTATCCAGCTGATTGAAAGGAAGTGCAGATCTTATCTCTGGTGTGGGGTTCAGAATGGCAGGAAGGCGCCTGTGGCTTGGACATACGTATGCAGGCCAAAAGATAGTGGAGGGCTTGGAATCAAAGAAATCCTTTCATGGAATAAAGCTGCAATGCTACACAATCTGATAAGAATTAGTGGTCAGAGTGAAACCCAATCTGCTCTGACTAGATGGTGTAAGGAGTACATTTTGAAGACGGAAAGTGTGTGGGATGTGAGGCTTAAAGGGAGTCACGCTTACTGGTGGAAATGCTGTCTTGATCTTAGGGATGAAGCTATCTGCAGAAACCTTAAAGACAAGCTGATGGAAGGTATGAATAAACTCTCAATAAGTGAAATTTATGATTTTATTATGCCAAGATCACCATCAGGCGGGTGGGAGGTTGTGTTATGGTCTGTTTACTGCACGCCCCATGCATCTTTTATTTGGTGGTTGGCTTGCTTCAACAGACTTGCCACGAAAGACAGGATCAGGAAATGGAATAAGGGTATGGATGCGCAGTGTGTGCTATATGGAGGTACAGAGTCTCGCAATCATTTGTTCTTTGAATGCGATTTTAGCAGAAAGGTGTTCCAAGAAGTTCTACATAAATGGCTGAAGTGTAAGCTTCCGTTCTCATTTTCTGAGTGTATGCATTGCCTTTGGGTGAACAAAAAGTCGAACCTGGTTTTTAAGATGAGAACAGCTGCGGTTGGCATGGTGATATATCATGTTTGGAAAATTAGGAACGAGATGATTTTTTCTAAATCCTCTCCTGATGTAAATAGTTGCTTGATGAATATATGCAGTGAGCTGAAGATAAGATGGAGTAGATTCTCATATCCGGTGACTAGGAGGAATTTTAGGGTCCTTAAAAGTTTTAATCTAATAGAATTCTTGGGGAATTAGTTAGTGTGGAGTGGTTTGGAACTACAGTCTGTTGCAGTGTGGGGATATCATTCATGTAATTTTTTCTTGTTCATATTTTAATACAAGCTTACCTTTCCTTCAAAAAAATGAGAATGATATCTTTTTATACTTTTTGAAAAACAAGAACATTATTTATCTCAATAGACATTCTACACTATAAAAAAAAATAAAGATTGTCAAGGTAGCATCTTAGGGGGTGGAAAAAAAATGTCCCAAATAAAATTTATCATATATGTATAAACATACTGGATGTAATAGTAAGTCTCTAGTGTGTGATGGTTTTATTTAAAAGTTGTAGATTTGAGATTGATGCTCAAATAAATCTACTTATTGGGGTGATCAATAACCAATTGTGAGTCAATCAATGACCAATAATGTCACTTTTCTCCCTTCGGCAAGAGCTTTAAACCATTTGTCATTCGCCTTCATCTTTGCCTTATCACCGCGTTGCTATATCTTCCTTGCTTGTCCCATCTACCGCTCCTCCTTCCACATCTTCTTGTTGTCGATTCCTCTCTTATTTCTTCTTGGGACTTGTGATTGTTATTATAGTGGCAGATCTTTGGGGAATGGACTCCAAATAATGATTCCTGCATGTGGAAAGTGGGCTTAATCCTGGTATTATTCTTCTCTCTTCTTTTTTTTGTCCTATAGGTCTTTATTTTTGTCATCATTACCTCTATACTTTTGTTTAGTCTTCCCTTTTCTTCTCTTCCGGTTTTGACTATGAAATGGTCAATACCCCCTTGCATGAGATGGTGGAGGATCTCTCTACTCGCTACACGGATCTCTCTGTCACAAAAGAAGAAGAGGGGCCACGGATCTACATGGACTTGAGGATCATCCGCTCTCACTGCCGTTTGAGAGGTGCCTTCTCGACAAGTCCTTTGCATCTAAGAGCGTCGACCTTCGGGCAATCGAAACCTCTTTGGTTCGAGCTTCGCAACAAGAAGGAGAGCTCTAAATTCGTATTACGGGCAAGGACCTCTATCTCTTTGAGTTTGAGAAAGTAGAGAAGGTGCATGCAATCCTCTATCAAGGTCCTTGGTGCTTTGATGGAGCACTCCTCGTCTTCTAAATAATTGGCAAGCACAAGGCGCCCCGCGACTGTGATTTTAGCTGGTTCCCCACTTGGGTAAGGGTCTCTGATGTCCCTTTCCTTTTCCATCATAAGGATTTCACTCGGAAGTTTAGGAATAGATTAAGTTGCTTTCTGGATTACGGGGAGGACGACAATCGATTTGGTGGAGAGTTCATGCGTATAAAGTTCCTTCTAGACATTATGAAGCCGGTCATGCGCTGTGTCACTATATCTACTAAGGGAAAAGACTCTGCTCTTTGGGTTACTTACAAGTTTATGCTGATGTCCCTTTCCTTTTCCATCATAAGGATTTCGCTCGGAAGTTGAGGAATAGATTTAGCTGTTTTCTGGATTACGGGGAGGACGACAATTAATTTGGTGGAGAGTTCATGCATATAAAGTCCTTCTGGACATTATGAAACCGGTTATGCGTTGTGCCACTATATCTACTGAGGGAAAAGACTCTGCTCTTTGGGTTACTTATAAGCGTATGCCATCAATCTGGTTCTGATGTGACTTATTCACTCACTCAACCAAGGACTACTCTAATCAGAAGTATATGCTAGGGAGAATCTTCCCATATGAACCATGGTTAAGAGCGACGAGTTATTGCTTGGACAGTAGTAGCACTCGATCACGAAACATAGAAAATAGCTTGTGGTCTATTGAGAAAGCCTTGCCACTCAGCTCCAGACCCATCACACACGCATGAAGTCGGATCAGGACAGGATGCGCATATGGACGCAAAGGGAACAAGCCAGAAACACGTTTATGCATATTCAAACTCCCACCTAGAGGCCTCCCAGAAGCCAATGATCCAATTGAAGAGTCCCACTACAAATCCCCCCCCCCTCCCCGTGTCGAAAAGAGCAAACTAGCCACCGGTCCCAGGTGGTAATCATAAACGTAGCTTCGATCGACAGTTTTAGAGCTCTTTGGAGGAAGTTTGAAACCTCAAAAATTCTAGACCTAGTCATTAAAAGGATAAATTTGTCACAACCCATAGTTGTGTGAGCTAACGATAGAGCTGATCCATCAAATGGGTCCGGAGGGGTCTCTAGTGAATTCCTTTTAGCACCTAAACCGCACCGGCAACCCCTGACTCTAGGGTTTGCCAAGACAAATGATTCTAAATGGCTTTGGTTCCAAGATTCGACATTATTTCCTTGGGACCATTTAGCTTCTTAAACTCAAACCATGCCTCTTTCATTTATCATAGCATCGTCTTATTGCTCGTTCTTAGTTTTTTATGTTAGTTGTTTGGTTGCATCTGGCTTATGTTTTAGGTTTGCAACTTTTTTGTTACTTTGTTGGTATCTTCTCAACTCAAGATTAGGAGTGAGTGTGGTGTAGCTTAGTTGTTGGTTCTTTTGGGAAGTAGCAGTTTCTCTTTAGGTCATGCATTACCTTTAAGGCTCTCAACCTACTCAATCAATATAGTAGTAGTTGTTGCAGTTGATGTTTGCCCTAGGTTGTTATGATTTGGTTGTATGCAATATCTTGTAATTCCTTGGTTGTTTGATTAATGATATGAAGTGTTTCTTTTTATAATAACCAGTAATGTCATTCTCAATTCCTAAATACTCAATGAATGTGACATCCTTAAAATGATATTCAATAGCAAAAGAAAAAACATCTACCAGTATCCACCTGGTGCAAACCCATATTTAATTAGAATATGTCACATACTAGTTATTTGACTAAATTTAGTTATGTGTTGGAGATTCTAATTAAATATCGGTTTGCACTTGTTCACACTGTTACACATTAATTATTTATTTAGGTTTGGGTCCTTTTAAAATGGTGATAATTAACAATTTGAGATGTTGAACAAAGTAAATTAATGTATTAAATTAATTTGTTTTTTTACTTAATTTTTTATAAAGTAATTTTTTATATCAATTTCAATGGAAAATATAAATCTACATATTAAAATTCTTAATCCCTCTAGTTTACCGGTAGATTATTGCTCTATTGTTCATATACTTCCACTTCACTTATCTGGCTATCTCCCTTTGCAACATTCTGGTTTCCAGCAGTGCGGCACTGCGGCTGCACCAAAATCGCCCTCATTCCTTCCTGTCAAATGATCAATTACTATAAAAAAAAAATATATAGGGTAGACCAGCAGCTGGTAAGTTATTATCCATATGCATTGTTTTGGATTAAGGTCTCGTTCGCTCAACACAGGGGTGTCAAAATCGGGTTTCGGGTCGGGTTGAGCTCAACCCGAACCCGATCCGAAAATAGTTTTGGTCAACCCGAATCCGACCCGAACCCGAAACGGGTTGTACTTCTTTAACCCGAACCCGAAGCGGGTTGACCCGAACTCGACCCATTTTCTCAAAAAATTATTTTATTTTGGATTATTTAATGAAAAAAATAATATTATAACATTAATTAATTATTATGTACAATATATAATCATATATTATCGATTAAATGTTAATTTAGTCATAAATTAATCATTACATACTAATTAAGTTATTAACTATAACATATTTTCTATTTTTAATTAATTTTTTTCGGGTTAGGGTTAGGAGGTTCAACCCGAACCCGAAGCGGGTTTCAATGACCAACCCGAACCCGACCCGAAAATCATTTCGGGTCAAAAATCTCAACCCGAACCCGGCTTTTTACGGGTCGGTTTCGGGTCGGGTTTCGGGTTTCGGGTTCGGGTCAAGATTGACATCCATAGCTCAACACACTGAAACACAACTAAGGGCTGTTCTATGGGAGTATTCCAATTTTTAAGCTGCTTTTCAAAATAAGTCAGGACAAGGTCCATCTATGATTGGCTCAGCTTATATTTATGATCCACAGAAATCTGATCATAGTCCACATGTCTAACAATCATTTGTTAACTACATCCAGATTTATACAAACGCAGGGAAAACTGTGTTTCACTTTTTTCCAACGCGATGAACGAACGGCCCCTAAAGCTGCAATTTTATAAATCTGTATATGAGTAACGTGTGGTAACTGGACAATATACATTATACCTCATCATACTGTACTGTTAACCAATCATCTGCTGACATGTGGAGCCAAAAAAAAGTGAAAAATCGTAAGCATGGATAGCAGTTGGACCCTAAGATCATCGTAGCAGAAAAGCTATGATACATGATAAGTATCATAAAGTGTTTGTTATTTGATCGTATCATTTACTGTAAATAATTAAATATAGAGTATTTATAGAAAGAGTGATATTTATAAATATTGGGCCTCAGTGTTATACTGGGCTTTTATATCCGTCACAAATAGGGTGTTAGAAATGGAAAGCCCGTTAATCGAGTGCTAGTCAAGCTGTAGCCGTCAAATCTATCCATTCATAACTTTGGCGCCTCTGTCCTATATTCTTCTGCACAATTGAATTGAAAGGAACGAGGTACGTCCAGTGTTGCCCACCACCGCACGTGGATGCAGTCACAACCAATCTCACACCGAAACCTCATCGCCGGCCCCAGCGCTAGCTTCCTTCCATCTCGAGCCGGTCCCGCTTCCATCCCATCCGATAGAATTAAATTGAAGAGGACACCACCGCTGAGAGTCGCGGTCAGGGCGAGAGCGAGGGGCCACTCCACTCGTACGCTAGGACGCATATTATGCACTACGCAGACGACAGAAAGAAGAAGACAGGAATGAAATCAGGGAGGAGTAAGCTCTGTGTGCGCTGTACGTACAGACTAGCTTGGCCCCGCTTGCAGGTTGCAGCTAGCTAGCAGAGAGTAGGGTCAAATCTGGTTCTGATCTTTTGTTTTATGCTTCCCCCTACCCGTCTGATTTGATCGAACAAGGGTAAAAACTATCTGTCTCTGTACTGCACGGCATGCATGCTGACGACTGCAGGTGGTGGTGACTGGAACGACTGAGACCGGAGTCTAACCAGAAGGCATATATCTCACTGTGGTTAATTGGGTTATAACTATTTGTCCATGCACAATTTCACCAGGCAGCTCAGTTTATCATAACTGTTTGCTAGATCATGTACATCATTTACAGATGAAACCTTAAGATTCAAATCATTATACCACAACCTTTCAAGCTAACAAAAATTAATGTTTTTTCTCGCAAAATAAAAGCCCCATTCACTCATAATTTAAACAAAAGAATGAGGGTTTCATTATTTTCTATCAGATCCCCAAAGGAACAAAAAAAAAGGGTTTTTATTGGAATGGTTTGGTTGGTAGTGTAGTGATATCTTAGAATCAAAGGTCCTGGGTTTGAAACTTAACCACTACCGTATTGAAAAAGGTTCATTTAGAACCTCAATGTCGCTCTTACGCTGAACTTTCAGTCACTTAAAAAAAAAAAGATCATATCATTAATCGATCCCTTATATTGTCTCTAATCCTACTCATTACTCTTTGAAGATACAAATGAGATGAGGATCATAAGCTTCCGCCTATCCCACATAATCATTGTTTTATAGATACCATATAACATGTTTAAGGTCTTTGACTGATTCTAGAAATCTTTTTTATGGTTTCCACTTCTTATGTTGATTTATGGTTCCCACTATCCAATTACTAATCAATATATTACAATACTTAGGACAAATTTATAATATGAGGGTGGAAAACTTATGATGGGTCTTGTAAGTAGTACGATATAGATATTGAACAGGATGGAGGAACATCGATAAAATGTTAGGATATTTGCTGGGTTTAGTCTGGACCGGATTGGTCTCTGTTAAGTAGTGGGCCGGTCACTAGTATTAGCCCAGCGGTCTGTCTGTGTGTTTAGGTTATAAGTTGCTACAGTGGCTAGGTTATTTGTAATCGCGAGTGTGAGTGTGTGTAGAGCCAAGCCATTCCGGCTAGGTCTTCTTCTTCCTCTTGTTTCTTGACATTTCTAAGCCTTCCACGTTGTGTATGATTCAATGAATCTTTGTTCCGATTGAGAACTTTTCATGGTATCAGAGAATGAAGGTCATCGGGCCTAGCTCTTTCATCGCCTCCTCGATTCATTTTCCCTGATTCTGTCGATTTCACCAAACCCGCTCTCATCCCTCGATTTTTCGATTTTCCGCTTCAACTCCGTTCTTTGGGTTTCACAGAAGAGAGTTTTTTCAGCCCGCTTCTTGGTTTCCGCATAAGAAATGGCCGATGACGATGGTAAAAACAAGAACCCTAATGCGGGGAAGGACGACGCAGAGGCCAGCAGCAACAGCATCATTAAGGTTGGGGATGCACTATATCTAGCAAGTTCCGAAAGTCCTGGGCAAGCGTTAGCCTTCAAGTACGATGGAGGTCCCGGTTTCACTCGATGGAAACATCAGGTCGAAATCGCCCTCGGGTCGAAGAACAAACTCGTTTTTGTACACGGCACACTCAAGAAGCCCACCGACTGCGAAGTGAAAGCTGAGGCGTGGGCTCGTTGCGATAACATGGTGCGGTCGTGGCTCCTGGTGAGCTTGGAGAAGTCCCCCGCAGATTCTGTGTTGTTTCGTTCCTCAGCGGCAAAAATTTGGGAGGACTTATGCGCGCGATACGGTCAAGTGGATGCGACCCAAATGTATGACCTTGAGCGCCGCCTGGTAAACACCCTCCAAGGCAACGATACGATAGGAGAGTACTTTGCCAAACTCAGAGGGATCTGGGATGAAATTGACACTGCCGCTTCCCTTCCAGTATGTTCCTGTGCCACAGACAAGGCATTCAAGGACTACATCAAGAACCAGCGATTAATTAAGTTCTTGATGGGTCTGAATGATAGATACGGGGCAGCCAGAGAGAATATTTTAATGATTTCTCCACTCCCAAGCATTGAACAAGCCTTCTCGCTCTTGATACAGCAAGAACGACAGAAAACCCTAACTTCGGCACCGACAACTGAGCCGGAACCACCAATGGCTTTCTCTGTGAGTCAAAGTAAAAGAAATTTCGGGCGTGGTCAATCAGCTGGAGGGAAGCGACCAATCTACAATGCTCATACTGCCACAAGCTGGGACATTCTGAGGAAAAATGCTTCTAGAAGCATGGCTTCCCACCGGGATGGCGAACGGGTAAAGAAAGGAAGATTCAAGCCAACAATGTTACTGATTCAAAGGAAGAAGGACCCAAGGATCCTCTCGGAGGAACTCTCACTCCAGAGCAAGTTAATCAACTACTTGCCTACATAAGCAAGTCTCAGATCAAAGATAAGGAGGCCCAAATTGCTGAATCCAACTGTGGATTCATCGGTAAGGATCTCTCCTATTTTACAAATAACAAAACTTGCAATACTTATAATAGCTTTAATGCTTCTGATAATGTTAGAGATAAGAAAACTCAGTGGATTATAGATAGTGGTGCCTCAGACCACATGTGCGGTGAGTTAGCCCTGTTTCATCAGGTTTCTTTCCTGGAAAAACCCCATGTTGTAGGAATGCCAGATGGGCATCCTCAACCGGTTAAATTAATAGGAGATATTAGAGTCAATAACCTGATAGAACTTAAAGATGTCCTTTTTGTGCCTAGCTTTAAATTTGGGCTTATCTCTGTGAGTAAGCTAGACAAATGAATGGTAGGCTGTATTTTAATCCTAGTTCCTGCATTTATCAGGGCTGTGATCACAAGAAGGAGGTAGAGATTGGGCAAATACAGAGAGGCCTTTATGTTCTTGATAAGGAATGTGATAAGGGAGAGCAAAGATGCCTTAGTACAGAAATAAGTAAGGGAAGTATTCACTCCCCTAAACAGAATTGTAATAGTTCTTTAGGCATGTGGCATTGTAGATTAGGGCATCTGCCCAAGGAAAGAATTTCCAAGTTAGGTCTGGTCAGAGAAAAACAATTAGTTGATTCTTTCCTTTGTGAACCATGTAATAGGGCTAAAAGCCACAGGTTAGCTTTTCCTTCCAGCTCTATAAAAACTAAAGAAGTTTTTGACATGATTCATATAGACCTCTGGGGTCCCTATAATATGAAAACTCATGATGGCTTTTCACATTTTTTAACTATAGTTGAGGACAAGAGTCGTGTGACTTGGACTCAATTATGTAAATATAAATCTGAAGCCTTAAGCCTTATCATTAGTTTCATAAACATGATAGAAAGGCAATTTAATAAAAGGATCAAATGTGTCAGATCTGATAATGCATTGGAGCTGGGAAGCTCTAGTGCTGGAGTAGAGTTCTTTAGGCTTAAAGGAATAAAACATCAAACCACATGCTCATACACACCACAACAAAATGGTGTGGCTGAGAGAAAACATAGACACATTCTTGAAACAGCTAGAGCTCTCATGTTCCATTCCTCTCTCCCTAAGGAATTTTGGGGGGAAAGTATTTTGACTGCCACTTACCTAATAAATAGAATGCCTTTAACAAGTATTGATAATAGAACTCCCTTTGAAATCATACATGGTGAAAAACCTGATTATTCTTTCCTTAAGGTCTTTGGCTGTCTCTGTTTTGCCCATGATAATAAACCTCAAAAGGATAAGTTTCAGTTCAAATCAGTGAAATGTGTTTTCTTAGGTTACGGACAAAATAAGAAAGGCTTTAAATTATATGACATTGATCACAATAGAATTATATACAGCAGAGATGTTGTCTTTCACGAGGAATTTTTTCCTTACAGACAGAAACGAGATAATTTAATTGAAATTATACCTGCTGGTTGCCCAAGGGATTCTATGTATATTGAAGATGATTTTTTGCTTGAGACTGACCATGTTAAGAGTAATGTGAGACAAGAAAGGCCCAATGTACAAGACGAGACAGAAGTACAAGAAGAATCTGGAGAAGAAAGCAGCAATCTTCAAGATAGCAGAAATGACATCTTGGAAGGAGTGGATAACATACCAGAGGAAACAGCAGGAGAAACAACAGAAGCAGAACCCAATGAAGGAGGACAAGAGTTAAGAAGGTCAGAGAGACCCAGAACCACACCCAGATATCTGGAGGACTACATTGTGGGCTCATCAAACTCAAGAAAAGATAAGTTTCCTTCCAACTACACTTCTGATTGTTTCTCTGAGATATTGCAAGATAGAATTGTGCATGCAAATTCTGTGGATATGTGCTTATCTGAATCTGAATCTGAAGCTATTAATTTACATGAAAATGGTAGCATAATTGAAAGTAGGAATCTGCCACAAACTGTTGGCATAATTCTGACTGATAAGCATAGTTTTTCTTGTGTTCACACTGAGTTAGATGCAATGACAGAACCTACTAGCTTTGAAGAAGCTGTTAGGGACCACAGGTGGAAAAGGGCCATGGCTGATGAGTTTCTTGCCCTTGAAAGAAATAACACCTGGACACTTGTCAGCTTACCAGAGGGGGTGAAGCCTGTTAAGTGTAAATGGGTGTACAAAATTAAGTGCAAGGCCGATGGTAGTGTAGAGAGATTCAAAGCTAGACTTGTAGCTAAGGGGTACACACAGAGATATGGGATAGATTACCTAGAGACATTCTCCCCTGTGGTAAAATTCACCACCATCAAGGCCTTAGTTATTATAGCCACTAAGAGAAATTGGGTAATAAGTCAACTGGACATTAATAATGCCTTCCTCCATGGGGAATTAGAGGAGGAAGTATACATGGAAATGCCCCAAGGATACAAGGAGGAAGGATCGGGAAAGGTTTGTAAATTAAATAAGTCTCTTTATGGCCTTAAACAGGCTTCTAGACAATGGCATCACAAACTCAGTGTGTTCCTTAAGTCTTTTGGTTTTATTAGTCCTTAAATGATTATTCCCTGTTTGTTACGGTTGAAAATGATCTTGCTTGTTATCTGGTTGTCTATGTAGATGATATATTAATTACTGGGAATGATCAAAACCTCATAAAATCTGTTAAACAAGGTCTGAACAAAGAGTTCAAAATAAAATATTTGGGCAAGCTTAATTACTTTCTGGGCATGCAATTTTTACACACTAGAGGGGGTAGTGTTGACACAGAGGAAGTATTGTGTTGATTTACTGAAGGAATTTGATTGTTCAAATGAAAGAGCAGCTGTAAGCCCTTTGGATTCTAGTTTAAAACTTAGGAAAGATGATGGTAAGCCTCTGGATGATCCCTTTCTGTACAGAAGATTGGTAGGTAAAATTTCCTATTTAGGGCATAGCAGACCTGATCTAAGTTTTAGTATTCAAGTTTTAAGTCAATTTCTGAGTAACCCCACTGATGTTCATTATAAGGCAGCTATGCATGTCCTAAGTTATATTAAGGGGACCATAAATTATGGTATGTTCTTTAATGCTAGGAATGATTTTAAACTCATTGCTTTCTGTGATTCTGATTGGGCAGGGTGTCCCAACACTAGACGGTCTATCAGTGGATATTTTATCCAGCTTGGAGGCAGTCCCGTCATGGAAGTCCAAGAAGCAGATGACCGTGGCTCTGTCCTCAGCAGAGGCGGAATACAGAGCTATGAGAAATGTCACAGCAGAACTTAGCTGGGTGACTAGAGTATTAGCAGAGCTTAGAGTCCAACAAATTCTTCCAGTCCCTGTGAAATCAGACAGCCAAGCAGCCATCTACATTGCAAGGAACCCAGTCCTGCATGAAAGGACCAAGCACATTGAGCTTGATGTTCATTTCGTCAGGCAGAAGTTACAAGAGGGCATGATGATCATTGAATTTGTCACTTCCAGGAATCAGGTAGCAGACGTTCTAACCAAGCTGTTGCCTGGAAGAGCTTACCCTTTACAGATGAAGAAGATGGGACTGAGGTTAGAAGAGGGTTAGTGTGGTTAGTCTTGCTGTTATGAGGATTGTAGCTTGGCAAAAACCATGAGGTTGTTTCCTCCTGGTTTTCGAGAGGGGGTGTTAGGATATTTGCTGGGTTTAGTCTGGACCGGATTGGTCTCTGTTAAGTAGTGGGCCGGTCACTAGTATTAGCCCAGCGGTCTATCTGTGTGTTTAGGTTATAAGTTGCTACAGTGGCTAGGTTATTTGTAATCGCGAGTGTGAGTGTGTGTAGAGCCAAGCCATTCCGGCTAGGTCTTCTTCTTCCTCTTGTTTCTTGACATTTCTAAGCCTTCCACGTTGTGTATGATTCAATGAATCTTTGTTTCGATTGAGAACTTTTCATAAAAGAGTAGGAAACAATTATTGTTGTATTGTTCTAGTGTGTATCGAGCTACAATGAGTGATGTTTATACAGACTGTAAAAGAAGAGATATATTATAAAGAGTGGAGCTAGATATTTATTATTACAATGGGCTGATGAACTCGACTGAGCCTACTAGACTTTATCCTCCCACGACCCAAGTACTTGCATTTGGGATTGGAAAGAGAGGAATTGAGCTCGAGACAGTCAAGGGTTTCATGTAATAGTCTGCACAAGTTATGAATAAGAGAGAACAAAGACGATTTTTAGAGTTCCATTTCGAATTTGTTCACGAACAAAGAAGAAATCAACCTTCACATGCTTCGCGAGACTGTGAAACGTCAGGTTCACCACCAGGTTTGCTGCACCAATGTTATCACAATACAAGAATGGAGCTTGCAGTAGAGGAATGTGAAGCTCAACTAATAGTTTTTGAATCCACAGGCAATCTGAAGTTGCGGTGGCCAAGGCTTTAAATTCAGCCTCAATGGAAGACCTCGCGATAGTTCGTTGCTTACGGGAGCTCTAAGAGACAAGATTAGGGCCAAGATAGATGTAGGATCCAGTGGTGGAATGTCTATCATTCTGACACACAGCCCAGTCTGCATCACTGTAAATCTGCAAGACATGATTTTCTAAGATAGAAAAGGTAAGTCCTAAACGATGGTTTGCTATAATTATCTCAACACTAGTTTGACAACTTTCCAATGGTGTTCTTGTGGTGTGTGCATAATACTGAGATAATTTGTTGATAGCATAGCTTATATATGGTCATGTAAATGCCATATATTATAGGATGCCTACATTACTTCAAAACTGACTGGGATTGTCATAGGGCATGGAAACCGTAGAGTCAATTGTATAGGTGTATGTCATAGGTTTGGGAGAGGGTTTGCAGCTTTATATATTTGTTCAGTTTAGGGGATGTTTGATATAGTGGGATTGGGAGAGCTTGATATCAGACTATGTGTGGGTTGCCATGGATAGTATTAAGGGTATTATTGTGATCCCAATTGTACTTAGTCTTTGTAATTAGACTGAGCATATAACCCTCCATGTAAATTCATTGTTTGATTGATTCGGTATATGAGAATCATTTCTGCTTGACTGTTCTCTATTGTCCTTCTCAATGCTCTAGTTATCTTCCGATAGTAACAAAAAGAATGAAATCATAGTGCTATAATTTTCAAGACTAAGTAGATTACTAGGTATATAAGAGAGATGAGATTGAAAGTTATAGTGAAGATCTTCTTCATCTAAGCCATTTTGATGGCTAGACATATGAGAAAATTAATTAAAGAAGCACCGTAGAAACAAACTCCTTATGATGTGCTTGCCGGATAGGATGACAAAGGTTTCAAATTTGTGTCTACTAGGGTGTGGGGCATAATCTTCATGATGCGCACTTATAAGTTGAGGAGACAGTGAACCTTTATCTGGTTTTGATCAAATTAACCATATAAGTATGATTGTGGTGAATGTCAACAATAGTCACATGCACTGCATGAAAGATTATATGTCGAGGAGTAACTTCTACATTATATATATAATAGTATAGTTATTTTCTATTTGTTAATATTTAAAGATATAGTAAAGAACAACTTAACATATATTACGTATAAGTTAGCTAACAATTTAGTGCAATCATCTTCTTTTACATACTATTTGAAAAACATTATGACTTTTATTTAAAGTATAAATATCATATCAATTTGTATATTGTAGCCACTATACTTATCAATGTTGGCTAGTTTAAAATCATGAACCATGACACATACAATCTACAACTTTCAGTTATTCACATTGACATTTGAGTCAATTAAATAAAAACCTTATTCACCTGGATTGGATCTCCAACCTCAGATGTAACACCCCATCCACAACGTCGCACTTTATAACCATCTGCAGCGGAAACATAAACCATCACATTACTTAATCCGTTGGTGTTACACGCCGTTAACCACCCACGTGGCTAACAAGGCTAATACATACATATATATCGGTCTGAGGACTAGATCCCCGAGCAACTACACCATACAATCCTGATTCCATTTCCAACAATTATTACATATACATCCCCCACTGTACGAGTATTCATTAACCAATGCCGATAACAAATTCGGTCTTACTACACCTATAATACATACACCATTAAAGGGCTACCAATGTACAAAACATCTACCCGTCCTACTCTCGAACGGCTTCCAGCTCCTTGTACTGAAATAGAAAAAGGAGAAAAGGGTGGCCCCCAAGGGGCTCAGCACCTTTGCTGGTATGGTAATCCCGCAGCCCGCATGCTACCGGGCCACGCACAACTAATTGTCGTCTTAGCATGCAGTTGATATTTAAATCACGCATGTAAACCATAAACACACAAACATTGCATACTCCCAACTATAGGGCTCAACAATACCAACACATCCACACATCCACACATAACAACCATCCATTATACCTTTAACCTTAAAGTGGCTCTCCTCTAAACGGAGATACTTCCTTAATAGACGACACTTACCCATTAATCGGGTTATTCTTAGACACCTTTATTTAAACTATGTTATAGCCATGAAACAATTCCATAATTTACAACCTATAGCCCGCATCGCTATAGCGATGCAGTACAACACAACACATAACATAACGGGTACGGTTCTCTAGGAACCGTCCTACCATAATTAGTTTACTGTAGAGCCTAGAGAATATTATCATACTCATGATAAGCTCGTTACATACCTTGTTACCGTCCTGTTATATGGAACGGTTAACTTAAACCCAAGGTGTGTCGGATATAGTCATCCAAGCACACCGAACCACCATTGTATGCCCTAGTAAACGACGGAGTCAGTAATATAGCTTTGGTTAAGCTAAAGGGAAGGTTGGAAACCCAATGAGTAAACAACCAACATACACCAAGAGAGTCGAACTGGGTATGACATCGACTCCCGTCAACACACGCGTGGCCGGAACAGACCGGTCTCCTCACCCCCCATTAGTACACAAAACCTATAATTAAGTAATTAGAGCTCCTTTATGGAACCTATCACATCCACACACCATACGGTATCAACCGAGTTAAACACGCAAGGGAGGTTCACACACTTGCAAACAATAACCATACACAACTAACTCACGCATAGCCGGGTTAGAACGTTCCCAAGGTTTGGGTCGTTAAATCCGTTATACCGATAACTCATGTGTCCCTAGATTTAGTTAGCTAAGGTTTAACACTTATTGAGGTTAAACGGTATCGGGAC
>CM041782.1:99963384-100147996 GCA_023374045.1 Limonium bicolor
TAAAGAATGGTTTTTTTTTTTTTTTTTTGAAGAGCGAGTTAAAGAATGGTTGGTGTGTTAGACTTTTAATAAACTGAGTACTTGTAATGTTTTTAATAATGGAAGTACAATATTCATTAATTACATATACAGTAGTACTATATATATATAGTACAATATGGGTAGTAGCTACTATGCTTAACTGTCATATAACGCCAGTTGCAGCTATTTGATTAACTGTCATGAGAGTGCACGCAACAACTTTTTATACACACACCTCGTCATCTTTGCTGGATTGTAGTGCTTTAATTTGCGCGCCTCTAAAATAATTAGTGGGAAAATATTACTATTTAGATATTAAGAAATGGATAATGTATTAATGCTACAAGCCTACAAGCAAATTAACAACTTGACTATGACCAATCAAAGACACCCCCATAAAAGGGATTAATCACGACCTCAAATGATATCATTAAAAAGAAAAAGAAAAAAAATCAAACTTCTTCTTCTTTTATTAGATAAGCTATAGCAACTTTTCGTCTTAAAAAAATGCTCCATCATCTTTTTTTTCCGAAAGGTAAATACATACATTACATTTGATTAAGATTAAGATTACACCTAAGTAACTCATGATGAGTTAAACAATCGGAATACGAAGGATAAAGATCACGAACCATCTACAAAAAGAGGCATGAAGCCTCTAACTACATTCACTGGCATACTCTTCATAAGAGCCTACACATCCAGTAGTAAAATTCAATCCCTCTAGTATAGCAAAGTCTGCTTTGAAAACCAACTGAAGCTACCTTGCGCCATGTGATCCCTATACCTTTAATTTTTTATTATCAGGCTAATCTTGAACCCAAAAAATGTTAACAAATGACACCATTAAAATGAAAGAAACATCAAACTAGCAAAAGACTAACTGTAACACCCCTACTAATAACACCACACTTAACCATTAATCGCAGCGGAAATCACATCATCATACACTGACTATTTCAATGGGTGTTACACGCCGTTAGCCACCCACGTGGCTAACAAGGCTATTACTTACACAACGTACCGGTCTGATGGACAAGATTACCGAGCATTACACTTTACATTTACAAATCCATTATAAACTGAATACAAACACATCTACAATCCAAACTGTACCGAGTCTAATACATTCCATCATCGATATCATGCTAAACTAAATAACCACCCATACATAATTACCAGTTACCCCCCACTCTCGAACGGCTACCAGCTTCATTGTACCTGAAAAGTAATGGGGGCCCCCAAAGGGGGTCAGCACCTTTGCTGGTATGGTAATCCTGCAGCCCGCATGCTACCGAGCCACGCACAACTAATTGTCGAGTGAGCATGCAGGTTATTTTTTTAAGTACGCAAGGAAACTATAAACACAAACATACTTATAAGCACACACATCCAAATAAAAGGATACAACATAACAGTCACACATCACATTGGTTAGATCACCTTATTGTGTTCCTTGTCCCTTGAGGGCTCTACCTTAACAGGACTTAATTCCTATTAAGCAACACTCACCGAATTGATCGGGCTACAACTATTTCTTTCACTGAATTTGGGTTGATTTTGGTTATCAACTTACACAACATCACCGCACATATCCCGTAACAACACGTACACAAACACCCACCGTTCTTCTTAGAGAACGTACACTTTACTTAAGGTGTGTCGGACTAAATATAAGTCCGCACACTGTACATATTTACTTTACTCAAATGAGTCGGTCTTAATATAGATCTGTACCTATTATACACATATCCCCCTAGTCCGACGTGAGTCAGATAAATAGCCTTGGTTAAGCTACCCCGGTCTTGATATAGAACCGTACACATTATACACATATCCTCCTAGTCCGACGTGAATCAAATAGATAGCCTTGGTTAAGCTTGAGGGTGGTTGTAATCCAAGAAGGAAAAACAACCATAACATAACAGAGTGGGAGTTAATTCACATATATTCATCAACTCCCAAACAACACGCGCGACCAGAACGACCGGATTCCTCACCCCCCATAATATATACATATTAGTTAAAAGTTCCTTTATGGAATTTATCACATCATGACACCATTTGGTGTTACAAACTTGGTTAATCATACACAAGGGAGGTAACATCCCATTCGACAAGATATGGACAACAACATTAGTTAAATAACGATATACTTGACAAAGCCACACACATCACACACAACCACAATATACAACTAATGCACGGATAGCCGTAGTTAGAACGTTCCCGTAGGTTGGGACGTTTAATCCGAATACCGATTTCTTATGTGATCCTAGAGTCGGTTAGCTACGGTTTAACACATAATTAAGGTTAAACGGTATCGGATTATTTATGCCACATTAATGAATTACTATAAACTTATTTCATGCTTTATCTTGCAAGGTGGCAAACACACAGAAAAACAAGTTGGCATACAAGCCGGTGTAACCCGGTAGGACACAGGTTGCAAGAAAACCATACCTTACACCATGGGTTATCTACCTTGTTCCCGAGGATTTACTCCAACGCATCAACTCACGCTCCCCGGGTAGTTTCCGAAACAACTGGTATTATTATTAAAACGTTTTATTAACAACAAGATCTTACGGTATGTAAACTTTTATTACTCTCGTACTTACCCCGTTATCCCGTTATTTCGGTTTAACTTTGTGTACTTAAACTCACAATTTTTCTCACATCAAGCTAACACTTGTTTACACTTTTTAAGGCTTTTACATGTCACCAAACAAAGCCTAAACATCATCTAAAACCATTACCATTCAATCCCCCATCATTAGGAGGCTTAAAACATTTTTTTCTTCTTCTCTGGTCTGGACCGCCCCTCTGGGGCGGTCCCAGGGGCGGTCCACAACAGAAGCTACACGGTTTTTTTTTCTTCTCTTCTCTGCACTGGACCTCCCCACAGGGGTGGTCCCTAGGGCGGTCCAGAACAGACCCCATTTTAAAAACTGTTTTTCTACACATTTTGAACTCCAAATTCACCCCAATTTTTTTCCACTTATTCCACAATCTTTCCACATGTTTCCTACATGTTTGAACACCTTAGAACATGCACTAAACCTCTCCAAATCTTTGGTTTAATCCACCACCCAATTCTTGCTCAAATTCAACAAACATCAATTCCCATATTTTGCACTTTGCACACTAGTGCACCACTAACTTCCTCTTGCTAGTTTCTTACCTCCTACCAACCTTACCAAATCTCTTATTGACCATCCAATTCATTCCTAGATGCTTGCACTTCTAAAACCCACATTCACTCATTGTTTCACAAGTTACAAACACCAACTCTTTTTCTTGAAATTCTAAGTTACCAAGCATCATTATGCTACATATTTTGCACTCTCTTATCTCCATTCTCCATGTGCCATTATAAGGCTATTTAACCACTCTACTCAACACTACAAACACCTAAGTTCTCTCACTTACCAAGCCACCTAAAAGCACTTATTTCTACCAAAATTTCGCCGTAACCTCCCCATAATTTTTAACATGTTCCACACATCAATTCCATCATTTTAACAACGATCACCTCAATGTACATAACTTTAAAAGCTTGGCTCTTAGGCCCTTAAACAACATTAAATTTAAACACTGAATTTCCTCATAATAATAGCAACACCTGCACTACACTCAACATTTATATTTGCACCAAAACAACAAAATTTCCTTAAAACACCACATAAGCTTGAGGTGAGTTATTTATCTTGGATTTTCTTCCAAAACTTTCCCATCCCAAGTTCTACAATAATCAAATAAGCATTAAGGTGAGTTTCTTACCTTAATCTCACAAATCCTCCTTTCCTTTACCAATCTCCTCTTTCTCCTCCTCTTCCCAATTTCGGTCAAATAGGTGATGGAGTTACCAAACTCCATCCCAACATCCAAATCACACAAAAAGGCACACAATTAAAATTCTAACCCTTGAGATAACACAATTTCAATGCAAGGTTTGGAACACCATAGTTAGGGTTTACCTTTTTGGAGCTTTTAAGAGGGGTTCTCACCCTTTAATCAAGAAGAGAATTATTCCACCATTGGAGGGTTGATATGAAGCTCAAAAACAAAGAGAAAAACAAGGTATCAAAGAGGGTAAAAATCGGCCAACACCATGGGTGGAGAAAAATGAAGTTTTTCTTGGAGATTTTTACCTTAGGAGAGAGAGGAGACTCCAAGCTTCAATTTGATGTCATTTTCTCTTCAAATGGGAAAAACCCATGGAGATGAACTTCATTATTTTTGGATTTTGAAAAGAGAGGAAGATAGAGAATGATGAGGAGATGAAGAATATGTAATTATTTTCTCATTTGGAGTGGTGTAGCACCTTGGGCAAGCTTGAGAAGGAGGAGAAGCCATGGAAGAGCTTCAAAAATCGCTGGAACCAGAGGGGGAGAAGGAGAACGGCTGGTGGAGGAGAAAGAGAGGAAAGAGAAGTGAGGGAGGAGAGAGAGAAGAGGGGTTACTTTTAACTTTTCACTTTTTTTATGCTTTTTGCTCCTTTATTGTACTAGCTAGTTATTAACTAGTAATGGGTGGGCTGATTACTTATAAAAAAACCGCCCCCACTATAATGGTAACTGGAGCGTTTTTCGTCTTTTACCGAAAACGCTCGTTATTTTACCCGGTTTAGCACTATTCACTAACCAGGTCCGTTTTCCAGAATTTTCTCGTTTTATTAATTTCGATAGCTCTTAGGCTTCCATTAGTGTTTAATTATAGTTATATAACCAACTATAATATTTATGGGGTCGTTTAACTGTTTAAAGTCACGTTTTCGGGTTTTCTCGAAAAACGCGCTTTAGGACTCCGTTAGCGTTTTAACGCGTTATTTGTATCCGTTTTCTTCCGGAATTTTTCCCACATGTTATTAGTGTGTAATTAGGGTATAAAATATATTTATAACACCAGTGAAAGTTTTATACCTCCTAAAATATTAAATACGCGTTTTCATGTTTTGTGACTTTTACGCATTTTCTTTTCTTTTTGGTTTTTATTTCTTCACCAATGATCTTAAGGACTTAATTAGCCTTAGAAAATTATAATTAAATAATTAATTAACTTATTAAGGTTTGGGGTATTTCACTAACACATAGAATCGTAGAGTGGAGTGGCCAGCAAAACAAAAGTGGGGTGCGACTCAATCAGCCCGGGAGATAAAAGATCATTTATAACTAAGGTGGTGATGAAAGCCTCTCGGATGAGAATTGCCCCTAGCCTCTATTTTAGCCCCACCTACATCCTGGCCACATTCCTTGTCCCTAGCCTTGATCATCTTACCTTCACGTCGAGCTCCCTCGAAACAAAGATTCCAAAATTCTAGTTTGAAGGCTTTAGTCAGAATCTGACTATGCTACCTTCTCTTTGGCGCAGTTGAATTCCCTGGGATGTTGGACTGGGAGAGGTTTGGAAAATATTCATTTAGAATACTATGATGCTTACTCGGTCTCTGCCGCTTCCATGCTCCGATATTTCTCCCGAGGAAGAATCCCAGTTAGAGAGACACTACACTTTTGCTCATTATAGCACTCACATGACCTTGTCACTCCTGGAAAACTTCGGTACTGAGCCACTACCCAAAGGACATGACCTCCTCAGTGGGATGACGTAGAACAACAGGCGAGAGGCTTGTTATCGTAGGTGAGTAGGTAAATGAATTCGCACCCATCAATTTTCAGAGGAAAGAACCGCATGATCGGGATATAAAGGTTGAGTAACACCTTCAATCTCAGGTACTTGATATCAGAAGAGAACCCATCTTCCATAACGCCTGCAAATCTTTCCAATTTATGACCCACCGTCTCCGCAAGGATATTGTGCTGCGATCTTGAGACACCATAGACCCAGACCAAAACGGAACCCCGGGTGAACTCGTGCTCAAAGAGTAATCTTTCTAGGTCAAGGATTGCACAACAAAGAGGAAATTAATTATGACCCAAGGGTTGTGGACCAGGATGGCTTGCATGGCTTCCACTAAGACAAATTCCATTAGATAGATATTAGAGCTCAATTTGTGGAACCAAAATTTGTCAAAACACTCTAGTAGTGACAAATAGTGGTAGCCAGAGATTCTAGGGAGATAATTTGTGGCAAGAAAGGGCAATCGAGCAAGCACCGATGGAAGGAGAGGATGGAGTTATTAATGGTCATGACTTTCATCGTTAAGATGTGCACAGGGAAATGGTGCTAGAAACAATCGCAGTAGGCGAATGCAAAGACCGGCCAAAAGAGAAAGATGTCGATGAAGGAAGAACAAACACCATAAAAAGGATGGTAATAACGAGAAAGGAGTGCATACTTAACCGGAATACCAGCTGCGAAAAGACAAATAAGGAAAAATATGAGATAGTAGTGTTGAGAAAGGAGAGACGATCTCAAGGACATGCAAAGAAATTGAGGTAGATCAGCCCCAATCCTTGGAAAACGGCGCAACAATTAGTTGCATTGAAACGCGAATTCGAACATGGCGATCGCGCCATGCTGCAGTATGGCGATGGCCAATTTGGTCTTTTGTAACTATTTGTCCTTTTATGTTTTATTCTTTTGTAAAATTTTAAAAGGTTGTATTTTATTATATATAAGTCCAAATAATATAAAATTTATACTATTGTTCATAATTCGAGCTCTTCAAAATAAGATCCAACATGAGTATGTTTTGATAAATTTTTTATTTTTTGTATGTACATATATGTTTTTAAGATTCATTGTGAATCTTAAGTTTACGAAAAGTGAATCAAAGGTTGTTAAAAAGTGAATAAGAGGTTGTTAAAAAATGAATCAGAGAGTTGCTTAAAAGTGAATCAGATGTTTAAAAAAGGGAATCTCATAAACAAAAATTGTGTTAACTAAAGTGATTCTAATTGTTTGACTACTGTGAATCAAATGTTTTAGAAAAGTGAAGCAAAAGTTGTTAAAAAGTGAATCACAAGATGTTACAAAGTGAATCAGAGTAATAAGAGTGAATCTCGTAAGCATAGATTGTTTAACTAAAGTGATTAAGAGGTTTAAGAAATGTGAATCAGAGGTTTTTATAAAGTGAATCATGCGTTTAAGAAAAGTGATTCAAAGTTTTAAGAAAAGTGATTCGCGTAAATAGAAAATGTTTTAACTAAAGTGAATAAGAAGTTTAAAAAAAGTGAATCAGAGGTTTAAGAAAAGAGAATCAAAGGTTTTTTAAAGGTGGATTATAGGTTTAAGAAAAGTGAATAATTTGTTTAATACTAGTAAAAGTTAATCCTACCACAAGCTTATGCGAGAACAGTATGAACCTTTCATTTATTGAAAATGAATCATTCGTTTTAAAAAAGTGAATCTTAAGTTTAAGAAAAGCGAACATTTCATATAAACACATATGAATCTTTTGTTTTTTTTTGTTAAAGTGAACCTTAACCCTGCACTACAAACCCTAAAAATGATTTCGACATTTTTAGCATTCCTAGGGTGGTTTTTAGGGTGTTTGGGGGGGGGGGGGGGTAGGGTAACTTTTTGGCATTGGTTCTACACTTTATATCGTTGTTACAAACTCGACAGGTTTTTAGGTTTGTGGTACCCTACACTACAAACCTTAAAAATGCCTTCGACGTTTTTAGCATTCCTAGAGTGGTTTTTAGGGTGTTTGAGTGTAGGGTAATATATTTGGTATTAGTTTTACACTTTATATTGTCGTTACTGACTCGAGAGGTTTTTAGGGTTTGGGGTTAGGGTGTAACGACCCTAAACCATGCACTACAAACCATAAAAATGTCTTTGACGTTTTTGGCTGTGTTCGACATCAATATTTGTGGTAGTTTTATGGTTGTTTTGGTCTGGTTGTTTTGGTTGGTTGTTTTGTGGTAGTTTTGCTGGTTGTTTTGTGCTGGTTGTTTTGAAAACTAGTGTTCGGCAGGCGGCGGTTTCGTCTGACTGTTTTGAATAAGTTAGTTTTATGCGGTGTGTTTACCGTTTTCGTTGTTACAATTAAAAATTTTATATTACATTTTAAAATAATTTTTTTAACAAAGTTAAAATATATGTAGATATTCAATTATAACCTTTAATAATTAATATTCTTTATTAATATTTTAGTGACAATTAATTTATAATATGTATACATATTAATTTATAAATAAAATTTTTACATATATTTGAAAAACTAAAGAAATAAACCATTGTATTTAGAGCAAATATATTAGATGTTATATATAAAAATATAATTTTATGGATTATATATTAGTATTTAATATAAAATTTCAAATGTATTAATACTTAAGATTATTTTAATTTTTAATGGAATAAATAATATCAATGAAATGAAAAAGCAATTCTTTCTAATAATAAAATAATTGACTATAAGTCAATATATATGTACAAATATCACTTTTATTTTATTATTATATATTGTTTAATTGTTGATAAATATTTATTTTAACATATATTTAGTAGTTAAAACAATATATTCTATTCAAGTAAATATTATTTAATAAAATTCAAAAATATAAATTTAAATTTAATACTGGATATGCCAAGAAATGGAAAATAACGTATATTAGCATATAAAATTATTTTCATTAATTTATAATTTATATACCAATCTTTATAAAAAAACTAAAATAAAAGGGAAAATAAACTAATTTATATTATATTAATCTATATATTTCAATTTTAATTTAATTTTGTGTCAAATTTAATATAATATCATTTTTAAAATATAATTACAAATATTGAAAATTTAAATTAATTTATTAAAAATTAATTTTTAAATAATAAGAGTAAATTACTCAGAACCCCCTTGAGGATTTAGGATATTATAGTTAACCCCCTTATGTTTATCATAATTACTGGTAACCACCTTGAGATTAAGGTATCTTTGACTACAAGCCCCCCGAACTATAACTCTGTAATCAGGAAGTTAACTACGTGTTAACCTATCAACTTAATCATATTAATAAGGTCATGTTGGACAAAAAACACTACTTAATCTGCATTGTTATTTTCCTAAAAATGTCAACCCTTCCTTGAAAATGCATCTAAGTGGGATGAGAGAGAGTTAGACGATGTTGATTAAGTAGTTTTGTTGTCCAGTTTGACATAATTAATGTGATTAAGCTGATAGGTCAACACATAGTTAACTTTTTGATCACAGAGTTATAGTTCGGGGGCTCGTTGTCAAAGATACCTTAACCTTAAGGTGGTTACCAATAATTTTGATAAACACAAGGGGGTTAACTGTAATATCTTAAATCCTCAAGGGGGTTCTGAGTAATTTACTCTAATAATTAATATTATTAAAATATTCTCGCCCTCTTAATTACAGTTTTTTGGCTCCGCCTCTGTTTACAGTATTCATTATATTTGCAGCATAAATTGTTGGTTGTTTTGTGGTTGTTTTGTGCTGGTATATTTGTGGTTGTTTTGAAAATTGCTGTTCGGAGGTGGCGGTCGAAAATGCCAAACTCAAAAATACCACATTTATACCACAGATATGCTGTGACCGAACGCAGCCTTTAAATTTCTATGGTGTTTTTTAGAATGTTTTGGGTAAGATTCATTCCGTTAATGAATAAGGTTCATTTTATTATTAAAGACGATTCATTTTGCTAATGAATAAGATTCACTTTAAAAATACCTAATATATACTCATTCTAAAAATATAAAATTTTAAGTTTACCAAAACATATCCATGATGCATCTTGTTTTGAAGAGCACGAAAAATGATGAACAATGGTATAATTATTTTTATTTTTACACTTTTATTTTGTAAGTTATAACATTTTGAAAAAATATTTATCTCTCCTACTAATAAAACCACATTCATCCCCGTCAAAGACTACGTCCACGCGCGTGAGTATATTTGCTTTTCTTCTTCTTTTTTTTTCCTTCATTTATTCTTCAATAATTTATTGACACATGGCATAAGCCACCTTCTACCCTAGCGCAATCTCCAGATTCTCCATTCCGTATTGAAATTGATAGGAGGGTCCATAGATGAACCCAAGGAACTCGAGAGACATACCCTCCCATAGGGAGAAAAAAGAGAGCCAAAGTTCCATTGTACCAATATTGGTTGTTTGTTCTAGGGTATGAATTTTTTTTTTAAAAAAAATGCTTCATCTTATATTATCGTGACGGAGCTGATTACATCATGTATATGTTTCCCCTTTTTTAATAGACTATATAAGGAAAAGGTGGAAAAAGTATAAGGAAAAGGTGGAAAAAAGTTCCATCATTGCTGTAAGGGTAAGGGTTTATGTTCGTGTCAATCGTGGTCGTCCCCTTATGCTTTGAGTAGGAACTAGCTAGTAACGCATTCCCTTATTGTATTATTGCACAAAAAGGTGTTATCGCATAGTAGAATATAGCGTCGATCAGACAGGTATACTTAACTTTACAAGTGATCAGTTTGTTTTTTTTTTTAAAAAAAAATTACAAGCCAGTTTAGTTGTGCATTCATTATCCACAATCAAATCCTATGTAGATGTTAGCTGGAATAATTAGAGCGGGGTCTTATAAAATTAGCTTTTTTGTCCGGGGGATTAGTAGAATTAACTGAAGATACATTGGATACAAAAGCCAAAAAAATAGAGATAGAGGCATGTGATCACATGGCCCCATTCCAGTCAGGCGGTCAGCTCCACCAAACCCGGATCCGCATGGCATATTTTAGTACTATCATATAAACTCACCCACATAAATACATATGTGCATATATATATATACACAATAATTATGCATTAGTATGATTATAAATGGCTAGCTGTGACACCAAACCACCGATTTTCTTTTCTTCTAAATATATATATGTATATAAGTATACTCTTCATTAATCATATACTTGATGATTCTAATTTTGAACGCCGCCCTCTCCATCTTAAATTATGATTCCTTGTGCACGCATCTAATATATAAGTAGTAAAATGAGCAGGTGCAATTCAATTTATATGACAAAGTTGTAAGACTACATAAAAGTTCAAGGAAGATAACATTGCTACGTACAACTCAAGCATTTCCCCATAGGCTTATCATCCACTAACTAAACGAATGATAAGATAACTTTGGATAATGAAAAAACTGAGGAATGTGAGTACTTATTAGAGGTTGATGAATATGGAGCTACCTCGTGATTTCGAGGTTCTTAACTAAAACTATACTACTAAGGATAGGAAAAATAGTGAAGAACAAGAAAATTGAAGAAAGCCGTAATTCAAAATTTTAAGGGTAAATGGAAAACAGAGTGGGGGAAGGAAGGGAATAAACAAAATAATAATGTGATTGACTATATAATGAAGGGAGGTAAGTGGATGGGACTTGATGATTTCGATATAATACGATCGGTTATGCTCGGAAAAATGTGTGATCGTTATGCTCTAGCGGAGCCATAAGTTCGGGGATGGACAAAATTAGATATCTTTTGTTCACATAACGAATTGTGACATGTTTAATTTTACATTTTCTTTTGGAATCATGTTATCACATAATGAAATAACCTTAATAAGTGTTTTAGACTAATTGTTTACCAATTGATTTTTGTTTGGACTTATAAACACTAAATAATTTTTTGAGTAGCCATAGAAGTGGGTAGAATTCTGAATCTTAAATAGATTGCAATTTACCAACTAAACATGAAGTATTTGAATCACCGTTATTTGAATGAAACACGAGTGTGTAATAACACTGGTTTTTGCCGAGCATCTCATATGGCTAAGATCAAGTTCTTAAAGCAGAAGCATTATACGAGCACAACAAAAACTTTCTCCCACTAGTCGAACTCTCTTTTGCTTTTCGACAATCGACACCGAGAAGCAACCTTAGCTCCGACGTTTAGGATAGACGTTATTTCATCCTTCTCGATTTCTGCCTTGGAAATGATAAGAGCAATAACTGTATTTGGATCACATGAGGTTAAATCATTACCGCTCATCTCCCGTGCAAGCCTCCTCGCCTTCCCCAATGCCCTGTCGCCTCTAAGTCACATCTATGCATGTACTCATTTCACCCACCCCGTGCACACGAGCTGCCTTTGGTTTGCATGGTGTCAATCCGAGCAGCGCTCCTCTTCACCTTCTATCCTTTGTTTCCTCTCCTTCTCTAGCTTTTTTTAACCCCACCTATTCCCTTGATTACTTGCCAACTTCTTCAATATCATCATCTAGCTCCCCTTCTCTCCAATACATCCTTTATTGTCTTCTCAATTTCATTCTTCATCACAAAATGAAAATTATGGTCGTTAACGGATCCTTCATCACATACCACCAATGCCTCTTGGCTCATTTTTTTTCTCCCCACTGGATATCTTCGATAGCTCTCTGGTTGTCACCTGCATAACCATTGGTCTACCTTTGAAGGACCCCGCTTCTGTAAATCGGTCGTAACCTCTTATTAATCAAGTTTGATCATTGGATGCTATGAGCACGGTCTTAGTGAGGGGCCCTCGGAGCATCAACAACTTCCTTTAAGTTATGCAAGTCGTGGACCCTGAGAAGCCCTTCGAGGAGCATGTCTTCCAGTGGATGCCGTTCTAGATTGTGTTTACGATGTCCCAAGGGCACACTATAACATTCATTTTGTGCAAAGTGTGGTGTCAAAGCTTGGACGCTTCACTAGAATCATGGAAGATCTGGTGGTTTTAGGTTTCAAATACTTGCGGATTAAGGTGCTCCTCAACGTCCAAGTCCTAATCATGGGTTCCATGCCCATGCATTTAGATGGAGGTATCTGGGCCTTCACCATTACTTATGACAACATGCCTCGGGTGTGTTCGAGGTGTGATCTCTTTGTTCACACAGCCGATGCATGCACCAAAACTAGGGAAGACATTGATGAGGGTATTACGGCATGTGGCTAAACACGGACTACATAGCCAAAATGTGGACCCAAAACATCTACACATTGTCAGATTGTGAGCTCTATAGACATGCTCTTGTATATGACCATCTAGAATAGAGGCAGGATTGCATCATAGCACCAGAGCCCATGTAAGGAGCCCTTGAGTTCAATCAAGGTTCTAGTCTAAGAGCTGCTAGCCATTCATCATACCCAATCCTCGTGGCTATGACCATGGATCAACCTGAATTCTTGTAAGGGGGAAGGAATAGACCATTCCAAAGATTCATAATCGAAGACTCAAGAGCCGAGTTATGGGACATAAGGATTCCTTAAGCTAACCGCAAAGAGAAGAAGCATCTTCTGTCCCTTGGCCCCGATTCTCAGGCTAGAAGCAGAGATAATAAGAAGATTATCCAGAAGGCGGCTCGGGGAGTCCTCGGGTTGCCATGAAAAATGAACCATCACCAAACTAATTGCATGATATGTGCACTACTCATACAATTAGTTTTTTTTGGATAATGCCCTTTTGGTCTTGTTTATCATGAAATTCATCCTTATGTTTCATAGTTGTTTAGTTAGTATTTTGATTGACCATTATTTTGGGCGGATTATCTATGGGTAACTCTGTTGGTGGGTACTCTGTAACCCTTTTTGTTTCTCCTGCACCAGCCCATATAATTGTGCAAACTTACAAGCATAATCTTCTAGGTTTTGATAAGTTTTCTATGAAGCTATACGAGCTTATTGAGGCTACCCTCCTTGGAGGTTACTTTCTTCATCTACTTTATGGACAACTATCTATCGAGACCAGGTTGTTTTTATTATATTGACTTTTCCATGTGCAACGTGGTTCATAAGGTTTGGCTTCGGTTTGTTACTTTGTAATCATAGCGGTAGTCTAGGTGCAGTTAACCTTAAATTGACTCTAGTTCTTAACAGGTTTATCTTGTATCTAGTGACTCTAGGTTTGTAATCTCGTTTCCATATATATTAGTGCATTCGAAAATATAAGTGTGTAATAGTGCGGCGTCGTATTTCATGCCTAATTTTTCATGTGTGAAAATGTAGCCACGGTGTAATGCCCAACCTTAATCCAAAAAAATTTGCGGGGAAGCAAAACCCTAAGGGGCTCTTACGATTAGGCCATGAGACCAATTAGGCATCATCGGTGTTGGTCCAAGACCCAACCAGCCTATGACTCACTGTGGAAAGACTAGCCATCCACTTGGCCACAATCAAGGGTCAAGAGTGGACTTAAACCTCCCAACGATAAGTTCCTTCTCTGATTCACATTCTCGTGGCCCAAACACCTCGGTCGTATGCCAGGCCGCAGCTCAGACTGAGTCAACTCCGTCCCCCTCACTACAGCCTGAGTACTTATGCGCCCCATAGTGGCTGCACTTGTCCTTAGAACCATTAAGCCTTTATCAACCCAACAGCCAAGGACCCCCCAATTAGTATGAGCCAGTAAGGTGTGCCGTCGTGGGCCACGTCGCACCTTGTCTCCGTCCTTATCCAGGACTCAACGCTTGCTGAGCCGTAAGACGGCTCTAATGTGCAATGCCCCTTGCACCTTTCATTGCAAGAGTCAAACTATTGGGACAAGCCCTAGTTGCTTCATGCCAGTGCTCACAGTAGCACTCGCAACCTAAAGGCCAACATTGAGCACAATGTGCTCATGCCTCTTGAAGTTGCTACCAAGCCACCCTGGCAGCATGCATGCCCAAAGGCATGCCCGATCCTCATCAGGCCAGGATAGATACCCCTCCACACACCCGTTAACTGACCTAAGGGTCAGCACTGAGCACAACGTGCTCATGCTATTGAAGTCGCTACCAAGCTACCCTGGCATCATGCATGCCCAAGGCATGTCCGGTCCTCATTATGCCTGGACGAATGTCCTCCACAACACCCGCTAACTCGGCCCTCGCTTGAGTCACAAGCTGATGTAACTCAGCTCGGGCAAGACAACCTATAGTTGCTTCGTGCCCGTTGAAATACCCCGTAATTAAAAATAGTGATTAATTAGGCTAATAAGTAATTTAGAAGCTTAATTAAGTATAAATAATCACAAGGGAACAAATCCAAGAAAACGGATCTTTAAAACGGTTTAAAACCACTAACAAAAACCTTAAAGCACGTTTTTCGAGGTAACCGGGAAAACGTGTCTTTAAGCGGGTCAAATAGACTCGTAACAATTTTGGTCAACTAAATAATCATTAATAAATATTAGTGAAGTTTTAGAACCAATAAAATCAAGAAAACGAGAAATTAGTAAAAACTGTCAAAAACGGGAAGTTGTGGGGTAGAAACATAAATAGACCAAACTTATGTGTCCAAGATTGCAAATAGAATTTTTAAAACCCATGAGGGCTGTGTGTTGTCCGATTTCATGCCCACTCACACCCCTTAATTTCCCTCTAATGTGCAAAAGGACAAAAGAAATAAAAATGCATAAAGTAAACACTCACCCCCACCCTCACGTTATTCTCTCTCTCCTCCATTTCATCCTCTCACTCACGTATGCACACCCCCTCACTCTCTCTTTTCTCCTTTCTTCTTCTCCATGCGATTTCCATGGCATTTTGAAGCAAACCCACAAAACTCTACTTCTCTCCTCTTGAACTCCCTCAAATCTCCTCCAAAAATTACAAAACTTGTACCATTGGAATCCCCTCATCAAGAGCTACATTCCTATCTTTTCAAAAATCGAAAACAACAACTTTCATCTCCATGGGTATGGAGCATTTGGAGCTTCAAGACTACCATTAGCACCACCTTCTCCTCCTTGTTCTTTTAAGGTAAAAATCTTCTTGAAACTCCAACTTTTTCTAGCCCTTGTGGGCAAAACGAAATTTAGAAACTAAGCTCTTGTTGTTCCTTGTACCCTAGCCGATTTTGGCTTGTTGAAGGAGTTGGAAATCTTGTTCTTGAACCACTCCAAGCTTCATTTACACCTTTGCAAGGTAATGAAACTCTTAAACCCTAGAATATACATTAAGAGTTTAAATAAGAATTAGTGTTGGTTTTAGTATTGAAGCATGTATACAAATGGTTGTAGTGTTAGAGGAATTGAGATTACAAAACCGGTAGAGAGAGAAGGAAGAAGAAGAAGAAGGAGAAAGAAGAAACTAGAAGAAGAAACAAGATAATTAAACTCATCCTTGTGTAGTCTTATATTTGTATGTGTAACAGATTTTAATGGAGTAAAACTTACATTGTGAAATGGTAATGTATTAGTGGTGTAATGTGTAGGAGAATATGAGTATTTGGAAGCTTTGACAACAATTTAAAAACTGTTACAAACAGGTTGGGAATGAGAGGTTATGTGCAGGAATTTTAAGAGAGTTTAGTCTGGTATTTTTGTGTATGAGAGCTTGTGTATTGATATTGTGTATAAACAGGTGAGATGAGCATATATGAGTGTGAAACAATGTGGTGAGAGTGTAGAAATATAGGGGAGATTATGGCAAATTTGTCTAGGATTAGAACACTTAGTGAATTAGAAACTAGGTGAATAATGTAGGTTGTAACAGATTTTGATTAAGATAGGTAGAGGGTAAGTTGAGAGAGATAGATAATGCAATCTAAATACATTAGGAGTGTTAGAAATGTCAATAGAAGAGGAGATATAGGAGAGGAGTGTAATTGTCAAAATCTGTAGCATAATGTAGTAAGGAAGAAACTAGTGTAAGTGTTGAGTTGAAACTTGGAAAATTAGGTGAGTGGATTAGTATAGAATTGTGTAAAGAGTTAAGGAGTGAACTAAGGTGTACTAAGAGGTTTAATTAGTGTTAAAACATGTGGATTAAGTGTAGGAACAATGAGGAAGTAATGGGTAAAGAGAGGACTGAAAACAGAAATAAAAATACAAATACTGGGCCGGACCGAACTTGCGACCGGACTTGCAAGTTCGGTCGAGCCCAGATTTACAAAGACGAGAATGCTTCTGGAATGGACCGAACTTGCGACCGGACTTGCAAGTTTGGTCGGACCAGAAAATTCTCCCGTCTGTAACCTACTGGAATCGACCGAACTTGCGACCGGACTTGCAAGTTCGGTCGAGCCAGAAAAATCCCTCAATGAAACCTTCTGGAATAGACCGAACTTGCGACCGGACTTGCAAGTTCGGTCGGGCCAGGAAAATTCGGTAATGTGAGCTACTGGAATGGACCGGACTTGCAAGTTCGGTCCAGTCAAAAAAAAATAATTATTTAATTTAAATAATAATCATATATATATGTATACCCACATATATATATATATGTACATGTATGTAAGCATGCCAATCTTAAGTAAGAAAATAAAACTTAAGGTAATGAAAGATAAGTAAGTAATGTGTGGGAGTAAGAAGTATAAGGACATAGTAAGTATGAGTTAAGTTAATGATAGTTAGATTAATCATTCAATTGTATGTATATCATAGGATTTGATTTGTGACACCGCCGAAGGACGTTTGGAAACACGTACGACGGTGAACGTATGGATTCCTCATGCCCCGTATGCTATCTTGGTTACTCTGATTTGTGTGTTGTGTGCTAATTGATCACCAAATAAGATAAATGCACGAATCGGAGTTATCATGTTTACTTGTGAATATGTAGTGTTGTATATTGTTGTATATTGTCTTAAATTTAGTTTGTATAATTCATGAAATGTATGGATGAATTTGAATGCTTGTATGAATATTGCAATGTACTGTGACCGATTGTGAATGTGTTTGGGCTTTTAACTTATTCCTAACAAGCTAACCAATCTAACTTAAATTGGGAATTAAATTGGAATGAGTAGAAGTCCGATATAGTTTCGGCCACGCGTGAGGATGCGGAGTCACGAGAGGTTGGCTCCAATTCCTGACTCTTAAACTGGTCCGCGGCCCAAATCCCTTAAGTGGGTAGCATCCCGGATTGGTGAGTCAAGTAAATCCCGGAGGTGGGACGGCGTAGTCCCCAGGGCCGGAGGTCCCGACGACTTAACTTGAGTATGAGTAAGTAAGTAAGAATGAGTAAGTAAAGTAAATGAAAGTAAGTAAGTGTAAGTAAGAAAAAGTAAGTAATGAGTAAAAGAGTAAAAGCATTCCGATTAACCCGGATGCATAATTTGGCTAACCTTGTGAAGGTAAGTAAGATGTGTGTTATTGTATTGTTGCCTTGGAATGTGTAATGTATTGAGCATGATTGTATGATGTATGTAAAGCATGTATGTATGTAATTAATGAATCGCATGTTTAGTGGACGTCAAATAGTCGGCGTGCCCTAGCTAGCACGCGGTATATGCGGAGTTTATACGCAGCGTTTGCTGAGCCCCTTGGGGCACCATTTTTACTACACGCAGGTACTCGCGAAGGATGAAGTTGTGAAGACTTAGTTTTATTTCTTTATCTTCTTTTGGATTGTAAACAATGAATTATGATGGTGTACTGAGTAGTACATGGCCATAGCTTTTGATTAGCCGGTGTACCATGGGGTACACCTTTTTGGGTATAGAGAGGATGATGAATTGGTATAGGTGAGTAGCCGGTAGAAACTCATTCTTTTGGGAAGTTTGATTTGGGATGTAATTGAATACACTTAAATACTCGGTGATCCATTGATGTAAGTATTTGGTACATGGTATTTCGGTAAGTAATATAGTAGCTCGGTATATTATGTTCATCAGACCGTGACTGTAAGTAAGGTAAGCCTAGCTAGTCGTATGGGCGGTTAGCGGCGTTGTATCACCCGCCGTAGTAAGTATAATTCCGCTGCGAGTAACTCTGGATTATTGGGATGATTGGATGGTAAGCATAGGATTAGCGGTTGGGGTGTTACACCCGTGGTGACACTGGCACTCGTAACCTAAGGGACAACACTAAGCGCAACGTGCTCATGCTATTGGAATCCATTTTTTGATTTATTTCATCTATTCCATGACCGGAATAGGGGGGATACACGTTACACCACACTACCAAGCCACCCTGGCAACGTGCATGCCCAAAGGTATGCCCGATTCTCATCAGGCCCGGACGGATGCCCTCCACAGCACCCGCTCGAGTCACAAGCTGACGCAATTCAGCTCGACCAGATCCAACGCATCGTGCCCTTCAACCGATGTCCACCCCTCAGACCTTCATCCTCGGGGTCTCAAGGACCATGGAACTTAAGGTATTAAATCAAAGCGATAATCAAATTTGTGATTGCCAAACATCCCAAACAAATCTAAATGGACACCAACCAAATAACAAACTGACACGAAATTACCTGTCACCAAAAAAACTCACCAAAAAAGGGCATGACACACTAAATACAATACTAACCATATACGTATATAAGAATGTTCGAAACAAACCTTAAGGTTAAGGCGGCCCTATTTTGACTGCTGCGCGCGTGTCCCACCCCCACGTCACTTTCTGGTTCCTAACTCCTCGCCTTCCTTTCCTTCCATTTGAGACTTTTCTTTTCTATAGTAGTCAGTCTCTTGCACAACACTTTGATATATTCTCATAATAAAAATATTCACAATTTTCATCGCCGCCGTCCCCAGTCATCCTCCTCACTCCGGTCAAATAGAAGAAGAAACCCCATCTTCTTCCCTCCTCTTAAAACTCCAGCAACCCCTCTCCCCTTCTATCCTCCTTCTCCAAACTCCTATCTCCTCTCCACGCTGTACATACCCCCTCGTCAGTCGTCATACAACCTGGATACTCGCTCGCCGCACCTCGCCTATCCAGAATCTTCTCCATCCTTACACAAATTCGACGGATCAATTTCACCATGGCGTCGCTGTTCATCTTGAAGGACGAGAAGACAAGGCTGCAAGTGATTCGAGCGATTAAGACGGTGTTCTTCCTGATCACGATGATGTTCTCACTACTCGTTTTCTCTGCCCCCGCTGTCTTGCTTGCTGTCGCCGATACTATTCTCCCTTCCGCTCTCCTCTCCGCTTCACTATCTTCATCCCCATCGACGACAATGAACACGGCTGCGGCTGCTGCTTCTTCTGGAAGTAGCAGCGAAGGTTTCGGTAGTGGTGGTGGCAGTACGTTCTTCCTTGACTCGATCTGGTCGTGTGTGGCTTCACACCTTCAGAACTATGATTTCCGCTACTCGCTCATCGATATCCCGCTCATCTCTATTGCTAGATCGATTGTCATCCTATGTAAGTAATTATGCTAAACTTTAGATTCTCTGCTAATCGTTTTCGCTTCATGTCCCTGATTCAATTCGGCAATAGGATTTCATAATCAACTTTCCTAGCTTCTTATAATGTATTGACATTGTGGCAACATCAAAGCCGCTACGATGCCTTAATTTTGACTGAACGAAATTACTGAAATTTTTTCCAATTTAATCAATTAAGTCCTATTCGTCGATTTACATGCTTGCCGGAAGCAAAATTGATTCAATTTCTCTTATATTGCAGCCGCGGATTTCATTGCAATGATGAAAACATTTTTTTTTTACTTGCTGCTGTCTGCAGTCGTGTACAGCTGTTGCGACGGTCCTAGACTGTCTAGAGGACCTTACTTATACGTAGCGACAGCGTGTTGTGGTGCGTCGTTAGTATTTGTATCATTAAAGGCGTCGTTTGTGTTCGGTAGAAACCGGCGGATGGAACATGTGATTGGTGGGACTTATGACCATGATCACTGGACGGAAATGGCGCTGTTTTGCTGTTCTTATGCGCTGGCTGTGGGACACATCGTGGTAGCATATCGCACCAGCTGCAGGGAACGGAAGAAACTACTTGTTTATAAATTGACATCGAAGCTGTAAGTTCATCTTCATTTCTCTTACCTGTCTTTCTGTATCTAGCGTTTGATTATTAAGCTGTCGTTTAGGATTAAATTTTGTTAAATAAAAGTTAAGCGTGATTTCTTTATTGCTGGCGCTGACAAAGTAGTAATATGGAGAAATCTGACAAAACGGTGATATGTTGAATGAAATTGAAAGGGACAAGTGAAATTAACGAAAATCAACTATGTACTTATTGTCAGTATTTGAATATTCTTAGAAGGAAGAAAAGTAAGACTTGGTTGCTGAGATAACTAGGTTAGGTTCATACCCAACGGCAACGGTAACTTTTGAAAGTTAAACGGCTTTTGCTCAACGGGAGAATATATGCTAGATAACAAAAAAAGAAGGGGTTCTAGAAGATGGGTGGGGTATTCTGTAGTGATAATGGTAATGGTCATCCAAGTTCCAACTACCCAATTAGTAGAGAAACGAAAGTGGTATTTTGTTTGAATATGGATTTCTGAGGGACATGATATAAAGCGGCAGTTGATTTTTCATAGGTTTTGATCAATCAAAAGCAGTGATAATACAAGATGATGGTATAAGCCATGTAGGTACTCTGTAATTGGATTTTCCTTGATGACGATGGGGTAGGTGAAATAAAGACCAGACAGCCCCATTTGCGAATAAATATTAATATCCATGGATAGTTTTTGGGAAGAAATTTTGAAGAATATCAACTTGCACCAGATATATAATAAATAGACATTTTATTATCATCCAGTACAGAAGGCTGAAAGACTTTTTGCTTGTACTGACGTGCTACACATGACTTTTCTTATTTACCAGGTCTCAGCTGCTTGTAAGAATGCATTTCCTAAGTACCAAAAGAAGTTGCTGCAGCAGGAAAGGAAGAAGTGACCATAAATAGAGGAGGAGACATTCATCAACTCCTCTTGTAGAATGACATTGTAAATGATCAGGTAACTAACCTCTTCCTTCAAATTCCAAGTTATGCAACCTTTGATAATTATAGTCTGTCATTTGGCTGCCTTACCTGCTGCTGAGTGCTGATTGATATCATGATTATCTGAATCAACCCCCTTTTTTAGATTAGGCCATTTTCTTTATTCCGTTCTCCCCGGGATTTCATAACATGCAACAGCAAGTCAGCAAGTTGTTTGATATGCGTGTTGGCCATCGTCGGGCTTTGGTTAAGTCACTTACTATTCTTTTGCATGGCTGATAATCTAGTTGATGTCATTTGTCAGCAGAAAGTTAGAAAAAGTAGAGGAGAAAAATAGTTGATATGACAATTGATGTATATGACATACAGTGACAATAAACTAGCTGATTAAATAAACCCGTTGCAAAAGAATGGGGCCGATTGGGACCTGAGCATCAGAATCCTCTGAAATTATTAGATACTTGTTACATCTGCTGCTTCAGCATCAATAATGTCTCTCGAAGAGATAAACGTTATGATATCATATATATCCTCTATTTTGGCCTCTTGTTATTCTTGTCGTTGAATCTTTTATATAACAAATAATGCATTGTTATGAAAGGCATTTCTATTATTTGTATTGCCAGTTCAATGATTTTAATCGTTCTTGTTTATATGAATTTACAGGTCGGAAACTACCCCACTATTTAGTTCGGTAAATAGAAAACAAAACATCATCGACTACAGGAGGGAAGAGGAGCTGGTCCCTCATCCATCCCAAGCAAAAAAGAAGAGGAGACGGGAAGATGCCTTTGCCTACTCATCAACTTGTATTATAACTATTTATGATACGTGAAGAGGTGAAGGAATAACTTGTATTATAATTAAGAGGTGAAGGAGTAAAGAAACGGCCTTTTTGTTGGAGAAAAGAAAATGGAAAAAAAAGTGAGAGGAATAGTGTGTACAGTGGCCCCGTGCAGGGGATTATCTTGGTTTGTTTGTATGAGCGCGTTACGACTTTTTTGGCCATTTGGTAGAAAAAACAGAAAGAAGAACGGATGGCCCAAAGGGCCCAATCTGTTGGTTTTGTGTTCTCTTCCCCGTGCGGAGAAAGGAAAGGACAGATCATGTTTTTGCTTTCTATTAAATGGGTGAAGTACTTATGGCCCAAAGGACCCATTCATGACTCTTCTTCGACGGAATCCTTGATCTTTTGGCTGTAACCCTTTCATCTAATCACACTTAAAGGTTTCGAACAAAAAGAAGCTTTGAAAAGAAACCGAGGGCTCTCTTGATTGGAGTATGCTCCATTTGATGTTTTTTTTTTAAAAATAAATGTGGATGCTAGAGACAATATGAGATCGTTGCTTGTTTGTGGTTTCGCACATGTCCCTTGAGATTTCTCTCCATGCTCCTCTCCCTCTTGAATTTCTGTCATGCATTGGTTGAAGCAAAAACATCACTGTTGGGCTTGATCTGGGATTGAAGGTGGTAAGGTCATTGTTGAATCTGGCTGTAAAAATATGTCCAATAATTAATATCCACTTCAAATCATCACGCACGGCTAATTCAATTATGGGCGTGTCTTGGCTACACCTGATTGTAGCCATATCTGGCTACATCCTACAAACAAATACTCCCCGTCCTGAATTGACCGTCTTGTTCACTATTTGGACGTGTCGTTTGACTTCAATATTTAACATATAAGATAAAATAATTTTTAAAATTTGAATTTTGCAAATGATTCCTTACATGATAAACTATATGTTATACTGTTTCATTTTATAAAATTATTTTATCTTATATGTTAAATATTGAAGTGGAAAAACGTACCATAAAGTAAAGGAGACGGTCAATTTAGGACGGAGGTACAAAGGAGGGAGCACACGAGCACACGCGTCCTTCATTTTCGGAGGTTCTGTTGGTTTGTCTCTTTTGTTTTAATTTTGACTTTTTTTTAAAAAAAAAAATTTTCTTTTTTTTAACCACAAAAACTTTAAATTGTTGTAACTTTTAATATATAAGTCCAAAATGAAAAAAAATTATATCATTGTTCACCTAAATTCAAGCTCTTCAAAACAAGACCAGTCATGGATATATTTTGACAACATTAAAAAAATTATTTTTACATGTATAGTGCACTGAACATAAAAGAAAACTTTGTACAGATGGTCATACAAACCTGTACAAATGTTCACTAAAATATGTACATCATCACGTAAACATGTACATTAAAAACATACAGAAGGTCACATAAACCTGTACGAATCACTAAATATGTATATTCTTAGATTAAAACCTGTACATATAAGAAAGAACGCTTGTACATACAGTCATACAAACATGTACAGACGGTCATACAAACATGTACATGTGTTCATTAAAACATATACATTCTCATAATTGAAAATGTACATTCTCACATTTGAACATGTACATCGTCACATTAAACATGTACATTCTCACATTAAAATATGTACATACGTCCTCACATTAAAGTATAGAACGGCTTCCAAATAGATTACCCTAACCCCATGCACCCTAAACCCCCCTAGGAAAGCTAAAAAACGTCGAAGGCATTTTAGGGTTTGTAGTGGCGGGTTTAGGGTCTAACGACCCTAAACCCACGACCACAACCCTAAAACCTGTCGAGTTAGTTGCTACAATATAAAGTATAGAACAATTTCCAATATTACCCTAAATCCCCAATAACCCCCCAAAACACCCAAAACCACCCCAGGTAGCTAAAAACGTCGAAGCATTTTTAGGGTTTGCGTGGCGGGTTTAGGGTCCAAACCCTAAACCTGTCGAGTTAGTTGCTATAATATAAAGTACGAAATAAATTCCAAATAGATTACCCTACCCACAAAACACCCCCAAAACCACCCTAGGATAGCTAAAAAACGTCGAAGACATTTTTAGGGTTTGTAGTGGCAGGTTAGGGTGGACATACAAACATGTACAAATGTTAATTAAAGAACATGTACATTCTCACATTTGAACATGTACATCGTCACATTAAAACATGTACATTCTCACATTAAAATATGTACATACATCCTCACGGTAAAGTATAGAATGACTTATATGTAATAATAATTTTTTTCAAAGTTGTCAAAACATATCAATGACTGATCTTATTTTGAAGAGTTTGAATTTAGATGAACAATGATATAATTGTTTTTCATTTTGAACTTATATATTAAAAGCTATGACAATTTAAAGTTTTTGTAATAAAACAATAAAAAAATAAAAACTAAAAAAAATGAAAAAAAAAAGCAAATCGATCAGATGCGCGCAGAGAAAGAATGAAAAAAAATCTGAAAAAAGCAATCCTTGCCGCGCGTGCTCATTCTCCATCTGCATCTCTCTTGTATGTAGCCATCCTGGCTACAGTGACATGTAGTCAAGAATTCGCGTTCAATTATTATTCACCCAGTATTGAGATGATAAACAAGATTAAAAAAAATTGTACATAGTTTTAATAGTTTCAACTTTTTGACCTTTGTTAACCTTGTAAATCAATCAATTTAATTTTATTATAACCACCTCCATTCAGTGTGGTTAACTTCATACTCACCCTCATCCCATTAACCTCAATTAGAACACATGTCATTTAAAAGTTAGACCTCATTCTTTCGTAGGTTTATAGAAATGAATTTATCAGAACAGTTCATTTTTTCTTTCTATATGTCACATACATCAATTGTCATATTAGTTTTTTTTTACTTTTTCTCTCCACTTTTTTTAACTTTAGCTGATTAACAACAGACATCAGCTAGCAGTTTTAGCTATGCAAAAGATTAATGTAAGAGATTGTTTGAGCTAGATCATTTACGATTTCGATAGATGAAATCAAAACTTTGTTTGAAAATACCGATCAAAGGTAGCGTTCGGCTGAAATTTTTTCAGCATAAATGGACAGCACAAATGCACCAGTATATGTTGTTTTGGACTCCTTTATTTGTTTTACTGTTCGGTTAAAAGAGCATAAATGTCAGCATAAATGCCCGCAACAAATGCCAATTTTTCATTTCCGCGTTTTCACTTCCACTTCTTTTCTCCCTTCATAATGCAATTATTGTGACTATTGATTAAAAAAAACTACTTATCTTATGACATTTTTTACAAGTTAGTTTATTTGTTACAAATTACACAATGCTTCAAATAATTTATAAAAAATAGTACTACTTATGTAGCCAAATTAATAATACTAATTTACAATAATATATATTTATTTGTATACCACATATATTAATAAATTAAAAACTAATAAATATACACACTTGCTGATATATACATTAAAATATTAAAAAAGTATATAGAAATATGAATGTATATAAAATTATTAACATACAAAGTTACAAAAATATTATATATTATTAAAATACAATTTCATTAAATAAATTCACACAACATTATCAGGAAATTTGAAACGTTTGTTCTCTTTTTTTTACATTTTTATATTTATAAGAATTATAAAATTAAGAAAATAACAATATATTGTTTAGAAGTTACAATTTTTACTTAAATAATAAAAATTAAAATTTTATTGATTATATAAATATTTTTATTTTCTTTGGTTTCTCAAGTTTTTTTGTAATTAAATACTCATAGTAATATATTGTTTATGAATTTTTCTATTTATTTTTACTAAAAAAATAAGTTATGTAGTGTAATATAATAAATTGTAATTGTAATATAGAAACGGTAAACGCACTACTTATAACTAACTTAACCAAATATGTTGTATATATGTCGCACTATCAAACAGCAGTTTTCAAATACAATATGTCAGCGCAAATCTGCCAGCAAATATGCTAGCACAAACCTGCTACCAAATATGGTGCAAATATGCTGCTAAAACAGCCATCCCGAACGGACCTAAAGACTCCGTTCTTACACATGCCGGCAGAGGTAGATTTTTGTAAACGCAATTTCTCAGCTACAAGTTACTGTAGCCATCTGATGGCTACATACACAGATATGAAAGCGCGCGGCGCGTTGCTGTTTTTTTTTTTTCTTTCTTTTTTCAAGTCGCGCAGCGTTTGGTTTTTTTTTATGTTTTTTTTTCTGTTTTCTTTTTTCATCACAAATCTTTAAATTATTGTAACTTTTGATATATAGGTCTAAAATGAAAAAAAATTATATCATCATTGTTCATATAAATTCAAGCTCTTCAAAACAAGACCAGTCATGGATATGTTTTGACAACTTTGAAAAAAAAATATTTTTACATGTATAAGTCGTTCTATACTTTATGTGAGGATGTATGTACATATTTTAATGTGAGAATGTACATGTTTTAATGTGACGATGTACATGTTCAAATGTGAGAATGTACATGTTATTTAATAAACATTTGTACATGTTTGTATGACAATCCTAAACCCGCCACTACAACCCTAAAAATGACTTCGACGTTTTTTAGCTATCCTAGGGTGTTTTCGGGGTGTTTTGGGGTAGGGTAATCTATTTGGAATTTGTTTTGTACTTTATATTGTAGCAACTAACTCGACAGGTTTTTTAGGGTTTGTGGTAGCGGGTTTAGGACCCTAAACCCGCCATTGCAAACCCTAAAAATGCCTTCAACATTTTTAGCTATCCTAGGGTGGTTTTGGGGATAGGGTAATCTATTTGGAAACCGTTCTATATTTTACATTGTAGCAACTAACTCGACAGGTTTTTAGGGTTTGTGGTCGCGGGTTTAGGGTCGTAGACCCTAAACCCGCCACTGTAACACCCCTCTCCTTAAACACGATATAATCTCTCACGTAGCAATAGATAAAACGTCTTACAGCGGAAGGATAAATAACAATAACAATCCTCACTCGGGTGTCACCGGCCATTACTCGCCATGCGAGCAACGAAGCCAAACTACATCCAACTTCCAACATAAACAAAAAACTGCTAACCGCCATGATAACGAGAAACTCCTATACATCATACTAAGTCCATAAATCATAAACATCGACAAGTGAGCGTCTACCCAAACCTGAATATACATAACTGTACCATAATACCTTTACCTGTTTGATATCTTGATACAAATAACTCTCTGTGCGGTAATCAAATAAACTCTAATTACCCTGTTCCCGCACTTCGGCTTCGGCGATAATCAACAACCTGCAATGGTGTAGTATCAGCGATAGACGCTGAGTATGCCGGGCCTGGACCCTAATGGTCACTTAGTCATTTTAACCATCTTATTATTAGATTGGTTTCATGCTTTACCATTTTACAGTTATAATCAATACTGTAATATAAATGTATAATACACATAATCATCGATCCAAATATTCATAAACATTTAATCATCCATCCAATCCAAACATTCATAGAATATTTCAAACAACATTTGTATATCAAACGTATCGAGTAATAACAATATAATGTACAATCGGCGTAGCGTATACCATCTTTTTTTTAATTTAATTTAATTTGGCCTTCAAGGCCCCATCCATATGTACAATGTACATTCGCCGTAGCGTACATTTTCCATAGTTAATTTAATTTGGCCCTTAAGGCCCCATCCATCCAAACCATGTTTAATTATTAATATCAGTTGGGCGTCATGTTAGGACAACCCGATAACCTCACCATGGACAGTAGTCCTCCTGTACACACAAAGGTGCTCATTTCACCAGAGGTCCGGATGCCCCTGACTCTCTTATGTCTCGTAAGACGTCCATATAAAGGCCATAGCCACCTGATCCACGATCCAGTTTGGGCTCGTTGGATATAACCTGGAGCGGAACCCAATCGGGTACCCCTCAGTGATCACAAATGCGCACCAGATAGTTCGTAAACTATACTGGATTCCTCACCTCAATCTCACACCATCTCTCTCTCATAATGTTTAAGATCTGCTCTTAGTCTTATGGAGAATGTAATTTATTAACCAGCGGCCCAATGGGTCACGCATACCTAGAAGTAATCTAGGTTATATTCATGTTCGAGAACCATGCTCTAGAGACCGACAATGTCGTGACTCATACCTAAGTGTTTTACTTAGGTTCCCATACACTTAATATTAATACTATGGTATTATATCAAGTAACTGTCATGTTATCACATTAACGCATATGTATGTTTATATAAGCCAATCTATAGTCGACGTAGTGTTAGTCCCGTAGGACGCTCGTGCATAAATAGATAATGCAGTAACACTTAATCGCATACATGTAACCACACGCGTAACACTCAAGTTATATCAACCAAATCCGAGCCCAAGGAGCTTCCTTAGGACAACCCGGATCAAACCCCTTTACATACCGTTCACCAAGACCTAGGATGCGCAGTGTAGTCCACTAGCTCGTCAAGCGTCATTGTCTGAAGTATGATCTAAACGGTAATAGACTATAAGTCAGTCTCCATGACTAACTACATCCGGTATTTCCGAATAACAAGTAACCCCGACAGTTCACCCCTGTTTTCTACAGTTATTGTTACGGGTTTCTCTAAAACAGTCGGCTTTGTTACTTAAAACTCGTACGTCATAATATTTCAACTGTTAAGTTTAATTCATTATATTTCTTAAATCTTATCCACCAATAAATATAGGTACATAACCTATAGTTGCATGTATGCAGGCATGATTATATTATGTTGTATATTTACAACTCCCAAGGTTTAATCAATAAATACCTTAGTTAATAAATCCCATTTATTTATAGTTTGTCGCATTATTTAATGTGAATATCCTTACTTATATATAATCCCATTAAACCATATAATTGTTATAACATTTATAACATTATAAACCATAGTCTAAAATTCATTTTCCAACCTTTATATTTTCGGTACAGCCCTTGAATTTATTTAAATTCCATTTTGACCACATAACATTATGTAATGTTATACCATATACTAATATCATTTGATATGATATTTTTATTTCCTTTAATTTTATAACCTATAGTTTTTATACAAAACTATTATATATTGCCGCATAGGCACATATATTAAACCTTATTCTTTTCCATAAACCATAGTTTCCTTTATTCACAAAACCACCCCATTATTTATACCATGTTATATATACCATTTAATATAACATTTCTAACTTATAAAAAGTATAACCTATGGTTATTTTTGTAAATTCCGAACAGACCCAATATATATCCTATATTTGCCATTTGGCCCAATTTATAACATATAGTTTCATAATATCATATAAACCATATATTATACTCATATCTTATTAAATACTCTTATATAATTCTAAAAATCTCCAAATTTCACCAAAGGGTTATAAATATCCTTATTCACCCATATATAATCGGTATTTACTATACCACCCCATCTTTTATTCCAAAGTGTCATAATGACATAATAACTATATATTGTACATATATAGTTTATCTTAATTCCAAAATCAACCCAATAAATTCCTAAAAATTCCTAATAGCCCATGGGTGTTTATAATACCATTATACACCCGTAACTTTCGGTAATAACATATTTACCACATATGTTATAAAATTGTTACAATTAAATACTTATCTTAGTATAAAACCTTAAATAAGTTATTTAACTTATCTAATTTGGTCAAAACCTACCACATGGTCAAGGTTGACCACCTTAATATTTCCTTGACCATTAATTCCTTATAATTATGGTTTATACCCAAACTTTCTAGAAATTACCATTTAACCCCCCAAAACTTTATAAAATCTTATAAACTTTATTTTAAATCCTTTTTACCTCTAATTTTCGGCCTTATTATTATAAAGCCCCCAAATTTATTTAATTACACCTCAACCCCTTATTCATTTCGGTAATATATAAATATCACCTAAAACCAACTTTAAACTAAATATAAATAAATAAAATGGCCTAAAGTACATGGCCTTATTACAAACATTTGCTCACAAAATAAATTACACATAAATGTCCCAAAAATACTTATAAATCTCGGCCTCACCACATATTTTTCATTTAATACCAAACTTCCACATAATGTCTTAAATTTGACAATTATGTTAATTAATTAGTTAGATAAATTTATTAAACCATTCCTTAATCACCTAAGGTCAAAATAAGACCTTAATATACTCATTCACTCACGACATATATGTATAAATATGTATAAACACATATTAATATACCAAGTGTAGATTTAAGTGATTTATACCTTGATTTAGCAAGGTTAAGACCTTGTTTGGTCTCGCCACCTTAAGGAGAATTTCTCCACAGCTTGATTTACTTGTCTTCATGTAGAAAACAAGACATGATTAAACTCCAAACATGAGCTAACCATGGGAAGTAATTTAAGTCATGAAAATCATGAATTTTTACCTTAGATCTTCAAGTTTGTTGGAGATCTACCTCGGCCCTATTTTTTCCAGAAAGAAAGAGTATCAAAACACTCTAAAAACAAGGTACAAAACCGTGGGTAACTAGCTTGGAAGATGGCTAAGTTTTACCTTGTTTAAGATGCCAAAATAGTGTTTTTGGCTTGGATCTAGCTACTCCTTGTAGATCTTGGTATACCAACTGAATCCACATGAAAAGGAGAAGAAAATAAGGCTAGGAGACCAAGGTTTACAACCGAAATTTGCAAGGAAGAAGAGATATGTGCTTAAAGCACATTTTTACCTTAAATGGTCAAGACTTGAACTTTACTCCTTAGATCTTGTTACAGTAGAAAATAATCCTTCCTTTAACCTCCAAAACACTCTACATAAATGTATAGAAATGGTTGGAGTCTAGATCAATGGAAAAAGGAAAGAAGATGAAGAAAATAAACATTTTTATGCCTTAGAAGCTTACCTAGAGCAAGAGCTCTCACCAATGGAGTTTGGCTGCTTACCTACGGTCAAGGAGGAGCCAAAGAGAGCTTAAGGCAGGTGCACTCTCGGCTGGAATGAAGCAAATGAAAGAGGTAGGCTTATTTTGCCTTAAAACACATTTTTTGCTTATTTTATGTTCTTAATGATTTGATGACTCATTGCTGATTGATTGTAGTTGGTTAATCAGTGGAGACAAAGAGCATAGGCAGCCGGCCATGATTGGAGTAGTGGGTGGATGATTGTTACTTAATTGATTCAATAATGGAGCATTAATGTCATTTTAATCAATTAGTATAAGTGAGTCATCATCCATTGCCTTGGCTGGCTTGGAGACAACCGTATAACAAGGAGAAAGGAGCTCCCAAATTGGAAGCCTTCACATGGGTAAGGTAAAGAAGTGGTAGACAAGTTTATGTTTAATATGTTAAGTATACTTTTTCTTATTTTATGTAAAAGTAATGAGGTATATTTAATTATCACATGGGATTGGTCACATGGCTTGTTAGGAGCCTGAATAAATCGGTTTTATGTGGTCCAATTCGTGGTCAATGGTCAACATTGACCAACTTAGTCAATGTTGACCCAAACGGGCCCCCTTTTAGGGTTTTATTAATATTTTAATATTAAATTTGTAAAAAATTGTAAATTTCTGGAATTAAATTCCTAATATGATATATTATCATATTAAAGGTATTATAACCTTTTATAGACCTTTTAGCCCATTTAAAACCAATTTAGAAGGCAATTACACAAAAACGTGCTTTAAGGAGTTTTAGTGCACATTTTGTGTCGCAAGGTGTTTTCTGAGCTCTGTTTTCTTTGAGAATAGTTTTGTTGTGTTCCTTACATGATATTTGATCATGGTATCCAATTTTATTCATTTAGAGGTCATTAGACCTTTAAGGTTTCTTAGAGCACATTTTTGCCCTTCTTGACCTTGAAGCATGAAAGTGCTTGTTCTTTGTGTTGGAGTGTTGCCCAACAATTGTAATATATTTAGTAATGTGTTAATATGCCTAGGACAAATTTTTAAGCCCTAAGAAGTTCATTTGGGTATTATTTACCCTAAACAGTCAAAGGGTGCAACATCTTGTTTTGTGTTGACCACTGTAGTTCTCAGTTGACTTTTAAGGCATGTTTAGGCCTTAATTAATGTGATTAGGTAATTAATCCATGTTTAATAAGTTTGGGGTATTTCAGCCACTGCAAACCCTAAAAATGCTTTCGACGTTTTTAGCTATCCTAGGGTGGTTTTGGGGTGTTTGGGGGTAGGGTAATCTATTGGAAATCGTTCTATACTTTACATTGTAGCAACTAACTCGACAGGTTTTTAGGGTCTGTGGTCACGGGTTTAGGGTCTTAGACACTAAACCCCACTACATACCCTAAAAATGCTTCGACGTTTTTTAGCTTTCCTAGGGTGGGTTTTAGGTGTGTGGGGTTAGGGTAATCTATTTGAAAGTCGTTATATACTTTAATGTGAAAATGTACATGTTTTAATGTGGGATTGTACATGTTTTAATGTGATGATGTACATGTTCAAATGTGAGAATGTACATGTTCAATTATGAGAATGTATATGTTTTAATGTACATGTTTGTATGACCGTCTATACAAGTGTTCTTCCTTATATGTACATGTTTTAAGCTAAGGATGTACATATTTAATGATTCGTACAAGTTTTTATATACTATCTATATGTTTTTAATGCTAGGATGTACATGTCTTTACATGAGGATGTACATGTTTTAGTGAACATTTGTACAGGTTTGTATGACCATCTGTACAAGTTTTCTTTTATATTCTATTTTTCATACATGTAAAAATAAATTTTTTAAAGTTGTCAAAATATATCCATGACTGGTCTTGTTTTGAAGAGTTTGAATTTAGATGAACAATGATATAATTTTTTTCATTTTGGACTTATATATTAAAAGTTATAATAATTTAAAATTTGTATAATAAAAAAAGAAAAAATTTTAAAAACCAAAAACAGCACAAGTGTTTAAAAAAATAATAATAATAAAAAAAGCAACTGACAGGTGATGCAGCTAGTTGGCTACATTCACCTGCGCCAAAACTGGCCGTTTTAAAACATAAACATTAGTTTATGTAACGCTGTCTAAGAAAAGATTTCAATGGTACATGATAATCTCCCCTAAATTAATGCTTATAAGATCATGGGAAAAATCGAAGTGACATTTTCAAAGAATGTGGGAGAAACTCCCTGAGAGGACGGAGCCACGACGAAAATTGCCAATTATTTCCCCCTTCCTCCCATCGTAACTGGGTCAGGTTTCCGACTACACTCCAGTCTCTATACGCACAAGGGAAGACAATGAGATTTACAGTTGATGCCGGCGACGGCGACGAGGAGGAGCCGATGTGGTCTCCATCTGGAACAACTCCTACGCCTAAAGAAGAAGTACAATGGTTCCCTCTCCAAGCACATCCTCTCTTCACTCCCTCCTCCGCTGCGGCAAAAGAATCCTTTGCCGGTCAGGGGAAAAAAAGCTCAATGAGCAATCTCATGGCTTGGGATGGATCTTCGCGCCTCTATGTCTGGGATGCCCGCCAGCAGTGCCTTCACCGAATTTCTGTAAGGTTAGGTGAGCCTGACGAGCACTCTGTCATCGCCGCTTCCCCTTCGAAGGTTCATTCCTGCACTTTCGTTTTTACTCTATATTCTGAACTTCTTACCATGTTTATGATATTCGAAGGCTTTCTTCATTTTTGCCATTTATTTCGTAGTCTGTGAGCGCTAGGGTTATAGTTGCCTTCTGGGTTTACTTTTGGATACTCTTGACTGGTTTATTATGGTCAAATTCTGCAACCCAATGCTACTATTTTAAGCTTTAGTTTCCATTTCGTTAGAATAGGCTGTACCATCGAAGAAAATATGCATGCCGCATCTTGAATTCAGTGTTTGAGCTATAGCCTTAAGGGGATGTAATAGAAACTATGGTACATAATTTCTTCCCTGGAACTGAAAAAGTTAGTCCCTTTTATTTGACCTTCTAACAAGGTGACTCTAGCTCACCCAGAATTTCAACTTAGCTGGTGTTAAGCTTAACCTGTCCATAGAGTATATTACATCTTGTAGTTAGGATCGTTTGCTTGGAAATATCTTCTTTTGAGTTTTTGCCACTGATCAGCGTAGTTTTGTTGCTAGGTACTGCGACCAGATAGAGGTTTGAAATTCACTGTTAATAGAATATCTGTCAACAAGAATGGATCAGCTGTATTGCTATCTGGTACTGATGGCCTGGGTGTCATGTACCTCTGTGGGCGCAGTTCTGCCAGGGATGTCTCCATTACTTGCAGGTATGCTGTAATTAATCCCTTACCCTATCATTAGGCTTATTATTGCTGAGCGTATATGATATTCTGTGAGGTGCATGAGTTATTGATGGAATACAAATCGGTATGCTGTTGTATATTGTTAGCGAGGGTTTCATTTTGACTTTTATCAATTGGTATGGGGGTTCATGCATCTGCTTATGAATTTTATGGGTGGAAATCCCTAGTTTCAAAGTTTGTCTAGCGTAATAATGCATTTATTGGATGCCTTTATACTATGATTCTTTTATTTGTGGCTTACCCTCAGGACTGTATTTGTCGGTCCAGAGATATACTTACACGGTGACAAATCTGTTCGTGTATTACAAGCTGCATGGCACCCTTATAGTGATAGTCATGTGGGCGTTCTTTCCTCTGATTCAGTTTTCAGGTATATTACTTACTAAGTTGTTATGAGGTCTTATTGTTCACAACAATCAACTTCAAGTCTTGTTTCTGTTGTCACACTTTTGCATCTGGTCTGTCAGTTTTCTGTTTGCTTGGTCAGTTGACCTGTGTTATATGACGATGGTATTTGAATGTGTATAATACTAAATAACAAAATGCAATGGGTAGCAATATTATTTGTTCAGACCTGCTGGAAATGACCTATGTCTTATGCTGAGTTACTGGACTTTGAACAGCCTCTCTTGATGACCATGAACTGGCTTCTGGATTTTAGGAATTTTAATGTTCTGATACTTAATGTATTCCAAAGAACCTGTAATTCCTTGGACCTTTCATGGAGCTTTTTATACTTTCCTACTGAAGCGTTGATATTGTGGTGTATGAAAGACCGGTCTGGTACCAAGACACTGAAGGTTCTAAGCTTTGTTGGACTCTTTTTCTTTGCCCTGGTAGGCTACAATGGGGACTCATGCTCATTATGGCTGAAAGGTTATTATTATTAGCATGTCCCCTTGGTGTCTAGTCTATTTGTTATCTGACCGAGACCCCAGCCAAAGTATATAGTTCACTAGGTCTACAAATGACATGTAATCTTCAGTGAGCTATCTACCTGCCATTTCAACTACCTGGGATCCTGAACCTGAGTAAAGCTCATGGAATGTTGTGCCTTGTTTCTTTGTAGGATATTTGATTTATCGTGCACTCCTTGGAAGCCAGAGCAGGAATACTATTTGCAGCATGTGGCGCTAGGTAGAGCGCGGAAGGCTTCATCACTATGTCCTGTTTCTTTTCTTTTGGTTGCGATCACTTATGGGACCGCTTTAGTGTAAGTGAAAATCAACCATTTCATAGTGCTCCTCTCTGAAATGCATGAGATGCTTGAATACTTTGGATCTGGGATATCTTACCAACCAATTCTTTTGAACCTCTGCAGGTTTTCATTTTATTTAGTGATGGCAGTGTCTATGTTCTATGTCCTTTGCACCATTTGGAAGGTATGCTATTTCATGCCTGGGCTCTTTCTGCCAAACTTCAGCTTCATTTACAATGATCTGAATCATGTGAAATAGGTAGAGCTTTATACACTCATGACCAGGCTGGGTGACCGGTGCTAATTAGTTTGTCTGGTTTTACTTTTGACACTTGATGTAACCTTCATTTACGTGACTTCCACAGTGTATACTTGTGGGACTCTGTTATGGAGATCTACAGCGATGCGCAGGCATTTGGGTCGAAATCTGACTATGCGACTGCTATAAAAAATTCAAGTCTGGCCATCTCTTGGCTGGAAGCAACATTCCCTGATTTAAAGCAGCAAGGGAAACATGGTGGAAGTCCTGCAGCAGTGAAGGCTCATGCATATGCTTTAGTTGATGCATCACTATTAATGCAGGTATGTAATGCCAATCAGTCTACTGCCAATGCTCTAGTTGATGCGTCAATCTACTGTCAATCATTTGGATCAAAGTTTGAAAGGTAATAGGATGAGAAAAAGAAGCTGATAAATGGTGAGTCTAGGTGTTGTAAAGATTACGATTGTGTGGCTCCAAGCATGGGCAATTGTAGTGGTTTACTGAAAATGATTACATAGCTTGAACTTGAACACTAAACAAGTCAGTATGTTCCGGATAGAGTTTGGGAGCATTGAAGGAATTTTTTTTCAAATAGAGTAGCCTGTGTTATCCTAGATTTAGATAGCTAGGATGGGGGATTGGAGAAAGGGGAGACCAGAGCCAGATGAGATTCTGGCATGTTTTGCTGCTACTCTGAACTGTAGGTTTGTAGTGAAGCAAATCAGTGAAAATTATTGTGCTCACTGATGAAAGTTTTACAAGTCACGGAAATATGTTTAGAGATTGGGCATGTAGAAGGTATCCTTTATCTTAGAAATGGTGACATGGCATATTTGTGGGAGTACATGTGATATATCATGGTGTGTGCATCCTCTATTTTTTACCTGCTAATTCTAGATCTGGGTCAATTTCCGTGTCCAGTCAATGAGATCTTGTATCTTGTTTGAAGACACAACACAGATTTTGTTCTTACAACTCTATTTATGACAAATGTTTGTGTACTCATCTAGGGACCTCTTGGTAAAGTTTGTCAGAGTGGGGAAGACCCTGATGCACATGCCGCAGAATGTGAAGGCCGAGTTGTGAATTTTCTTTACAGCTCTATAGGCAAGGACTCGGTCTTGGTGACTGCTTGGAGTGGCGGGCAATTACAAGTTGATGCTCTAGCTGATGAGATTCAACCACTTTGGAACACCAACAATCCACCTCGTTTATGCGTAGATGCGCACAATCGAATCCTTAGCTTTGCTATGATATGCGAAGCAATTTCGGAACACCAGTCCTCAGAACATACTGATTGGTTAGGTCTACCTCCCCCTTTGTTAAGGCTGGCTATTGTGGATCTGGCTCTACCAAAAAGTAGCCAGAGTGATCCCATGATCTATTTGTATCCTGATCCCCTCATTCCGGAAAGAATATATTTGTTCACGATGGAGGTGTGGATTCTATAATATTGCATTTTCTCCCATTCAGCAGTCAGACTAACGAGAAGGGTGATACCATGAAGACCCCTCCATCAGTGTATCCCGTTATCTGCACTAACCAGGAGGAAGATTCCATCCCATCATCATCATATACTATATGTGGATTTGTGGTCTTATCCGATTCATTCGGATATTCATGGATTGCTGGGATCACCTCGACTCAAGAATGCATTGTGCTTGAGATGAAAACAATGAATGTGTTGCTTCCTGTTCTTGTTGATGCGAAGAAGAGTCCCTTCAATTCAGAGGAACCACTTGAGAGAGACAGGCCTAATATCATAAGCAAAGAGGTTTTAGACGGTCCCAAGGCAGTGATTATTCCTCATGGCTCTCCCAGTATGAGACACACTGTTGATTCTATTGACGGTCGATCAGTATTGCATCAATATTCCAGGCTTTTTCATGAGAACTATGTGGAGTATGGGCATAAGGTAACCACCAAGGATGATGGCCTACTAGTTTCTGTGTTTATGTGGATTTAATCGTACTATTATTATAAAGTCGTGGGGGGCATGTTTTGCTTTATCCTATCTCATAAAAGGGAATTTTAGCCTGCATGGCAGCAGTTAAAAGTGCACTACATAATAATATACTGATTTCAAGATATTATAAAGACAATACTATAATGTTTCATTGTGGTAGAATAATATATGTTGTGGATTCTTGCTTTTTCCTCGGCTGGGTATTCAATAATCTGCGAACTTCCTTTTCTTTAACAGGTGCAATATGAATTAAAGTATCACGGACCTCATGCAAAGAAGATTGTGGATAGTTTGAAAGTACGGGCGTCTAAAATTCGTGAGAAGCTTTTGGGGCTGAAGAGAAACGTTCAAAGCTAACTGAAAGGATTGAACGCGCAGTTGAGGTGCATAGTTCGCTTGAAGAGCGTCTTCAAAGACTAAGAAAGATGCCTGGTGTTCACAAGAAGCCATTGTCTAGAGCTGAAAGGAAGTTCAAGGCTGAATTAGGTACTAATGAATTGCTTTCATGATTTAACCACTTGAAAAATTGCAGTGTTTCGTTATTGTTCAAGTTTCATCTGAACTTGTTGATTTCATCTGTTTCAAGTTTTATTTCTTTAAATGTTCCTCCGCCACCAATCAATTGATAAGATGTTATGATTATAGATTAATTTTTATGTGGCTTTTTTTGTGGGGTGTTGTTCACGTTTCCTTCCCTATGGTGTAGATACTTATAGAGATGTGGAGCTAGATGCTTTGCGTTCTACGATTGATGCACTGAATGCAAGGGTAAGAAGATATGCCCAGCAGCGGTGTCGAATGAATCTACCCGGAAAGGCAGCATCTGCAGAAGTATAATGTTTCAGAATCGCAGTTAACCCCAATCAGAGCCGCGCTTGAGAAGCTATCAATTGTGAACAGTGAGAACGTTAAAAAGGTGCAACTGGTAGAATCAAAGCTGGGAAGCATTGAGCTTGAGAAGTAGTCAATTGGAAACTGAGTGCTAATTTGCAGTCGTAGAATCATAGGTTTGAACAGAAGTTAGTTAGCTTTCTGGAGACTAATATGTAATGATAGAAAGGAGGAGGAATAGGGTTGATTTCCGGTTTGTTGATTTGTGTTGGTCGACTGTTCTAATGTATACTGGATTATAAAGTGGTGTGTATTATTTTCAAGTAAGTAAAATCCCGTCCTTGTTGGTTTGAACTGTGTATTTGAAATGTTTGACGAGATGAAATCATGAAACAAAACCAAGTATGGGATGAGGGTGTGAAATAATGTCAAATGTATGTATGGATCCCTATGAATGCTTCGTTAACTCGCACACAGAGACTGACTGGCCCAGGAGTCAATAAGAGAATTTGAGAGCTGATGCTTGCATATCTATTTTTTGGTTTCTTATTCACATGATCTATCATCGTCAACAAACATGAATCTCTCAACTGTTTATGAAGAAATTTCATACACTAAAAAATCGGCTCATCACTAGTTTTCTCTTTTGCTTTTGGATAACCATAATTTCATTTCTTGAGGAAGAAGGGATAATGATAATAATAACTATAGACTATAGAGATAGTAAATAGTAAATCATATCTCTCCTTCCTCTTGAATGGCTCTTTATTTACATTTACAGTAGTGATGATGATGCGATGTCATGTCTCTTCTGCACCTTGATGGGATATCGCTTCTGCGTTCTAGTAGTAAAAGAACACTAGTTTATCATCTTCTGTTGGACTCCAACTGTTGTCGACACGACAGTACAAAAAACAAAAAATGAAGAGAAAAAACATATTAGCAAGTTAATGAACTTAGTAGATAGATGACTTAGAGGATATATACAGATTTCTTAATACCTGTATGTGGGTAACTAGATGATGAAGAAAGACTGAAATAGAAACCCTAGCAATCTCATACCAGGGCAGAGTCTAGGACCACCTCCAAATGGTGTGAAAACAGTGGATTTTGGACAAGCTGTTGGTGTTGGTTTCACCATCATCAGTCTGCCATCTCCATGGGTAGAAAGAACGTGCATCTTTATAATAATCTTCATTCATATGAACAGCTCTGAATGAAGCAAATACTTTCCATCCTTTTGGAATTGTATAGCCACCTCTAACTTGAACATCTGTAGTTGTTCGTCTGAATATACCGCCTATTATGTTTGCAACTCGGAGTGTTTCATTAACAACCTGCAGTTAGTTATTGCAATATTTCCCAATAATGTTGATTAGAATCATCTCAATCTCAACTAAATTATAATAGTATGATTGATTTGATCAGTTTTAGGTAGGTTAATTGGCGTATATATAAGATTGATTAATGTAAAAGAAGAGCAGATGAATGAATTAGGTTACGTACACATTGAGTGAATGGCATGGATTTGTAATCATTCCATGTTAGACTCTCTTCTTCTGTATTGTTGTTCCTTTTCTTCTTAGCTCGTATACTGTCTTGCTCTTCCTGATTGATTATCATATAAAAGTGAGACCCCAGCATTATGATTATCAAGCAAACAAACAAATCGATCAATCATCAATTGAGTAGTAGTATTTTAGAAGCAATTGAAATGCAGTAAGTGTATATTGATCTGGGTAGGGTAGGGTAGGGAACCAGTCTAATTAGATAGTAGGTTGGGGTTCTTAATACTCCCTCCGTCCTGAATTGACCGTCTTGTTTACTTTATGACACGTTTTTCCACTTCAATATTAAGCATATAAGATAAAATAATTTTATAAAACTAAATTTTGTAACATATAGTTTATCATGTAAGGAATCATATGCAAAATTTAAATTTTCAAAATTAATTTATCTTATATGTTAAAAATTGAAGTCAAACGACATGTCCAAATAGTAAACAGGACGGTCAATTCAGGAAGCATCTAGATATTTTCCCTTACTTTTTTTGTCTGCAGGAGGGAGCAGTAGTAGTAGTATGAGTTGACATTACTATTAACATTGTTGTCCCTTTTTACAACATCCCAACTCACCTACTTTCTCTCTCTAATTACTCATAAAGTAAAAAAAGTAAATGTCTTTTTTCTCAAGACAATTAATTACAACTACCCAGAATTACCCATGATGGCACAATGTCACTCACTGCAACCATTTTACCCTTTTTTTGTGTGTGTTTGTGTGGGCGGAGAGAGTAAGAGGGTCAAACCTATTCTGCATGCCTGCTGCTACTACTATAGTACTAAATTTTCTGAAACGACAGACCGTACATTAACTCCAATAACACAGGCAGGCAGAGGGAAAAAAATAAAACAGGAAAAGTGAATTTGGTTTCTTTAACAACAAAAAAGATTTTTCACTAGACTAGTAGCAGTACGTATAGTAAAGAAGAGGAGAGAGGGGACAAAGCATGGAGATTTTCACCCCAATTTTTCAACGACAGACATAAAGCCTAACTAACCATCATCGTCATCAATTCTCAAAGGGTATTTTAGGTAAATCTGTACTTTCAGTCTTCCACTCCCTCTTTCTTTCTCTTTCATCATCATTAAGTTCTCACGTGGGCCAGGGGTGAGTCAATGTCAGTTCCCCCCCCTTCTTGATATTAATCATACAAATTGAAGTGAGTAATATTCTCAACTTTATATTAGTAGTAGTATCAAATTTTATGTTATGTGTTGTCACCATCAAGATCGTTCACTCCATTGTGCTTGGTTGAGATACACGCATCTTCATCTTCCTCTTCATCTTATTGATGACGATGATAACCATTATTATACAGTAGATATAAACCAAACAAATCACTTACTACTTTGATGAGGACCAAATCATGAGTGCACGTGAGTAAAACGGGACCCATTAAATAAATAAAGAACTATCCCCACCACCACTTCCACGCACAATCATTAAATACAGTAAGTCAGTAGTAGTAGTATAGATGATGCATGTGTACCTTGAGTTGAGCAAGTGCCATGGTGTCTCCGTTAAAAATTTAACAGCAAGAGTCATGATTATTGACGTCGTTTCATATCCAGCCACTAATAACGCCACTAAAAATCAACTTTCTTCATCAGTAATCCACCACCCGCCTTGATCCTCTTCCAATAACGGCCTAACATATCCTTTTTCTTCAGTCTCGTCTCATTACTAGTTATCCTTCTTAACAGCTTGACTCTCGTTCTCCGTGACGAACTACTAATCTAAGTGCCTCAACTACCTTCGTCCTAGCCTACAAACAACAAATTATATTAATTAACCTTAGATAATTTTACAGTTTATAATATATAAGTATTATGTACGTACCTTTATGGCTCTGTTGTAAGTGGTTGGAAAGAAAGGTAGTGGAATTGAAAAGAAACCTTCTATAACCAGTAATACTCTTTTCTAGACTCCGTCCACTCACATGGATCAAAGCTCATCAACTGCTTCATTGTTAATGCAAATGTAATCTGCACACATACACATACGTAATCAAACGCAATACAATAGACTGAGAGTGAGTGGGTGAGTCGAATTTTTATTTGATTTTTTCAGATTTGATACGTGTTGAGCCTGAGTGAGTCAAATCACCTCCTAAATTTAATTAGCTAGAGGATCAATTATAATCTTAATTTTTTGAATTAGGTAGCTAGCTAGTTAATTATGTAAAGATCGAAAATTAACATATAGTAATACTTAAAACTACAATAATAATAAAAAAAAAGACATTCAAATCTCAAGTTACGCTTTAAATAGGTTTACCTTCTTAGCTTCCTCCATGAGAAACACATGACCATGAGTAGTAGTAGCAGTATCACCCTCATCACCACGAACCCAAGAATCCAAGTTCATCCTTATAAGTCGATCAATATCAACAAGCAAATGATCTCTAATAATACTTGAATTCCCAAAACTCATAGTCAATGAATGCATCCTCTTATGTAACCCACCACGCATGAGTAACAACGATGTTTCCCAATAAGATTCTGAATTGAACTCGGATAACTTGACTCAAAATATTCCCTTCAGTACCAAGTATGAACCGGTTTATTCCGGATCAGCTGAGAATACAGTTGGTTCACCGAATAAATGTGGTGAAATTGAACCAAACCGTGAAACACGATCATCAGTGAATGGTTCTGGGTTTTCGGTTTTGTATGCGGATATGAGTTGTAAGGTTTCACCGATGAAAGGGATAGTGGTTGTTAAACTATAAGGACCTGGTGGAAGGTGACGACGGAGACGGTGGTGGGGTATGATTATACGGTGGATTGTAAGGAGGAGGAGGAGAAAAAGGGTTGTGATGATAAGGAGATACATGATGATCGAGTGTGTGGTTTAAGAGTGGATGGTGGAGAGGAGGAAGAGAAGAGGAAATGGTTGGTTGAATTATGTTGGTTTGCTTTGGTTTGCTTTAAGAGTGTGTGGGTAGTGGCAATGAAATGAATATTGAGCAGTCCAAAAGTGGAGACAGACACAACACAAAACTATAATTGTTCTAAGCCGAGAGTACTCATCGTCTTGTGTGTTGTGTGAGAGAAAGAAAGAAAGAAAAAGAAAGCGCACACGGGCGGGTGGGTATCTGGCAAAAGAATCTCTCTTAATAATCCGATCCGATAGTAGTAGTACTATTACTCACCACATATCTTCTTTTCCTTTTCTAATTTCCTTCCTGTCCTTTTTTTTTGTGCTCACTTTATTATAGTACTATTCTTATATCCGGGTCGTCTCGTGTATATCCTCTATTGAGAAACAAACAATCAGGCAATCAAACTCGTACCTAAATATTTTTACATCAATTTGGAACTCACTTCACCACAAATATAAAACTTAGTATATATACCAACCAAAAAAAAAAATTCAAACAATTCGCTAAAATAAAATGTTGGTGTAAATTTGAAGAGTCAAAAACCAAGTCTAGCATAATAGCTAGAGTTTCAAACGTATGCTTTCGAAATGTTTGACCTCTCATCTACTTTTCAGTCAAAAGAATTTAATACACGTAACTGGTAAAATTACGTAGAAACCAAAGAGACTTGAAACTCTTAATTAAGATACTACTACTTTTTTTTTTGAAAAGTAAAGATACTACTACTTATATATACTAAGTGATGGACGGAGTGCTGAAAAATATCGTGATTGATTCATAGAATTCTCAGGCAACTCTTCGAAAGTGTAAGTAAATACTTTCACATTTATCGTCTAACACCGATGTTTCACAATAAAAGTAGTTTCACCCCACAAACAGACAGGTGTGTCATAAATTATTTAAGTACACCCCCGCATTAATTTAATTCATTGACGCCCGCCCAAATCAATTTTACATAACATAATACACAAGTTTAACGTACGTTTATTTTTCACCTACTTTTTCTAAAGATTGGTATGTGCATGGAAGGAAGCACTAGAATTAACCTCAATTATACATACATATGCAGTTCAATATTAATTGCAGAACCTCCAGGGAATGTGATAAGATCGAGGTGCTGACCGGGTAGGTCTGAGGTGTTTTAGTCTTAGACCAACCCTGCTTGGACATACGTATTTGTCAAAGATGATAACGCGAAAGTTTTTGTTTAAACTTAACAAGATAGAATTCTGCTTATATTGAAATTCCAACCTAGCTTCCTATCTTGGGATTTGACAGAGATATTCTGTCTCATCCAACACCCGCTCTACTTTAGACGTAGATCAATGCGTAACAAGGAATAAAGGGAGTGTTTTGTGTGCTCTCAAGGTAATAAATACCTAAGCTAAAATGACAAAGTCTTACTACGATCTCTTGAAATGTTTTCTCTCTCAAACAATCTTTTTCTCTCTCTCTAAGACTTAATCTCGGATGCATGAGTAACTTATTACAAATGTGAGCTTATATACAGCCTAGAGACATCCTAGAATATCGGAGCATGACTTGTGGAGTGAGTCTCTATTTACGTGCGCAAGTATCGGAGTCCACTTGCTGATCCACGATCTTCATGGGGTGTCTTCCATGTTGTCTTAAATATCGAAGTCGACCGGTTCTTCTTTGTGAGTTCGCGCCAAAGGTTTCATTGGAAATAGATATGTCGAAGTGTCTGTGCAAATCTACTTGAACTGGAAGATCTTGAGGGCTAGTAGTTCTACAATGCGACTCTGACTGAAGAAGCAATCATCTGCAAAACCAAGTTTTCAACCAAATGGATAATGTTTCGATCTCGTTATACTCTAATAGTAGTAGTATTATACTACTACTGAACTAGCTAGTAGTAGTGGGCGCAATTATTATTTGAGTTAATTATTTAATCAACATATATAGCTAAGTAATATAGTTGAGATCGATCGAGCAAAAGGCTATATATACAACATGAGTAGCAATCACATGTTATCTCATGATTCGTCGTCATCGTCAAACAAGTGACTACTATGATGATCATCACCAAAGTTAATTATATCACTCAACTTGCCGGCCGGCGGCCCCCAATCCCAATTGTGTATATGATCGATCTTGGTGTAGACTGACTTCCTTTTTCACTTGACTTATTTTCTATTGTTAGTAGAGAATTATTTTGTCATTTGAACGAAAGAGTAGTACATTATAAATAAATTCAAAAAGATAGTGATGGCATGTTAATCCCACATGATACCCTTATAAGAGATTAAGCAGAGGTGATGATGAGAGCCCCGGCCTGCCATATGTTGGGGACGACCGACCTACCGACCGTCCTGTCCGTACCCACCTCTCCCAATAAGTTACCGATTATGGTTTCTCAAATTAGTCCAAGCATCCTTAATAACCTAGCTACTTATTTAGTGTTAAATTGCATGTTAATGTCATCTCATACGATCTCTAACAAGTGTAATTATTTAACCCATTATATATCATATAGAGTCCATTTTTTATCAGTCCGTACGTGAAAAAAAGGAGTTTCAAATCATTTATGCATTCTTATACAGTTACACTGTACTTCGAAATCCACTAGCTTCTTGAAATTAATTATAGCAGGGAGGGAGTCTTCTAGTGTATACACTACTTACTAGCTAGATACCTTTATGTTTTTTAAAAAAAGTCCAAGCGGGTCAACCTTTCGTGTCAAAAGCAAAACTGTAAAGGAAAAAATAAAAGTAATGCACAAACAAATAATAAAATTTTCGTAGCTAGTTAGCTGAATTATTAGGGGAATGTTTGGTTTAGAGTGCCTTTTTGGTGGGCAAATATTCTTTGTGTAGGATTACACATCATTCAAAACATGTCACATGCAACATAATATATCCAGAGATAGATATATAATATATGATCATGTGGCCGGCCGGGGATCGATGAGGTGATGAGGATGGATAAATACTTTGTTTATATATATATCGTAGCTAGCAGTTGCCATAAGATCCATAATCATGATTTACATTATATAGCTAGTATGCTAGTAAGATTTGGGCCTACCGGTAGCTAGCTAGGTGAGAATATATATATATAGCTTAGTTTTAAATTGTATATAGAAAAATATTGTAGATGGAGCCTGACTCATGCTTGATAATATGATGCCTCCCATTTTGAATACAGATCACGATCGACATATATATTAATCACAAAAGTACGGGTATGATTAGCTTTTCTTATAAAACCTGATGGATATGCATAGTTTGATTGCTGGGCTAGCTAGTAATTTAAACAGTCATGAAAATTGAAAGAGCTACTACTATATATACTGTATACGATCACTCGTACGTTATCTTCAACTTGTGACATTTTTATACGAATCGGCGCAGAGACGTCGCGATTGTAACTTAAAACGGTTGAGTCAACACGCTGCTGCCTGCAATGAATCCAATTGACTGTAGAGAAATTAGTGCACGGACGGACGGACGAGGCCTAGCTTGTCTTAAATTTCTTGGCGTTTAACGTGAAAAAGACATACAAATAGGAGTGTCATGTGTGAACTTAGGCATGATTTATTATATACATATTGCCGGGTTTGGCAATGACCATTAATGCCTGTGTGATAGGCGTAGTAGTACATACGTATATAGTGTTTTTTTTTTTTTATAGTTACGTGGTGGGTAGATTTTGAACCAGAACCTTTAGTTTCTGTATATTACCCCTCTACCGACCAAGCCACAGGGGCTTGACACATACGTATATAGTGCTAACAACGCTAAGTAGAGGAAAATATTGTAATGTTCATTTTATTAGCCTTAGATCAATACGGATACAAGACATGTATTTATACCCATGTAAGTGGGTTACTTATAACATCATAAGAGACACTGGATTTATTCTAACATAATACTGGACCGGTCCATATACTATTCTAACATCCTCCCACGCTCAAAATGACAGCGCAGCGGAAGTTTTGAGCAATTTTGTTCGAACGAAACAGGGGCTAAGGCTTTTGTGAAGAAATCAGCAAGCTGATCCGCCGCAGCAACATGCACCACCTTCAATCCTCCATTGACGACGCGTTCGCAAATGAAGAAGAAATTGGCTTCGATGTGCTTTATCCGACTATGGAAGACCAGATTTTTACACAGATAAGTAGCCCCAATATTATCACAGTACAAAGTCGGTTCTTATGTAGAAAGACTCCTAATTCATGCAATAGCTGTAGAATCCAAACACTTTTGGCAGTTGCAGTTGTTGCTGCCTTAAACTCTGCCTCAATACTAGATTTTCCCACTGATTGCTGCTTTTTTGAACTCCAGGAAACAAGACAGGCCCCGAAGAAGATACAGAAGCCTATAGTGAAGCGTCGATCAACACGAGCCCTAGCCCAGTCCGCATCAGACCAGATAGTGATCGAGTCTGCGAGAGCCCGATAGAAGAAAAGTCCCAAATGACGAGTATGATTGAGGTACCGCATGATTCTTTTAACAGCTTTCCAATGAATCTTCTTTGGTTCCTTCATGTATTGACACACACGGTTTACAACATATTGAATATCAGGCCTTATAATAGACAAGTACTGTAGGGAGCCAACAATACTTCGGTAGAGCGTAGGGTTAGAAAATAGAGGAGATGTAGGGTTATCGAGGTTAGCATTATGATGCATAGGAGAAGACAGTGGCTTAGACTGGTGTAGATTTGTTTTTTGTAGGAGCTCAACGATATACTTGTGTTGATTGAGTAACAGACCATCAGAGGATCGATTGGCTGAAACCCTAAGAAAGTAGGAAAGAGACCCCATATCCTTGACTGGAAATTTATGTGATAGGGTAGTGATTAAGGCTTTGAGAAGAGAGGTAGAAGAACCAGTCAAGAGGATATCATCCACATAAATGAGAGCAAAACCGTGTGCGATCCTTGACGAAAATAAATAAAAAGGAATCCTTGATAGATCCCACAAACCCTAGCTCCAACAAATATGAACTCAAGCTCCAGGGGACTGCTTAAGTCCATAGAGAGCTTTTCTTAACCGACAAACATGAGTAGGAAATCGAGAGTCAACAAAACCTGGAGGTTGACTCACGAATACCTCCTTTTCCAATTCCTCATTCAGAAAAGCATTCTGATAGTTGCCATTTTAACAACCGGGCTATAAGTTTCTCCATAATCCACCCCTTTCATCTAATTAAAACCTTGGGCTACTAAACGAGCCTTGCACCTCTCAATACTACCATCAACACACAGTTTAGTCTTCAACACCCACTTTACCCCAAGAACATTAGAACCAGGGGGTTTAGGCACCAAGTCCCACATCTTTGTTTCCAATAAAGCCTCACACTCCTTGTACATAGCTGTTGTCCATTCAGGAAAGTTTAGAGCCTGTTTAAATGTAGGTTCAAAAGGGATAGAAACATTTAATGAGATAGTAGTAGAATTGGTCTGAAGAGGATGATGCCAAGGAATGGTACCATTGGTCCTTTAAAGTGGCTTAACAATGTGATTCTTAGCCCGTGACCATAGGGTGAGTCTCCTGAACAACGGGTAAAGGAGATGGATCAGGTGAGGGTGATGTAGGAGATGGATCGGGTGAGGGTGATGTAGGAGATATGGTTATAGGTGAGGGTGATGGGGTAGATGAGGATGAAATAGTATGTGTGGTGCTAGACTCAGGGGGTAAAGGAGGTGGATCAGGTGAGGGTGATGTAGTGGGGGTAGAGGTCATCTGAGGAATAATAAGTGGTAGTATTTATGGAGCTTGTGTAGATGGAAAGGAAGATAAGGAAGTGACATAAGCCATATGAAAGTAAGCTTCATTGAATAGAACATCACGACTGATGTAATTCCTGCCAGAATTAGGACAATAGCAAATATATCCTTGATGCTTGGGAAAATACCCCAAGAATATTCACTCAACGGACCTAAAAGCAAATTAATTTAAGTGAATTGTGAGGCCTTAGATTAGGCCAAAAAGCACAGCCAAACACCCTCAGTATAGAGTAATCAGGGGCAGTATTGAACAAAATCTCATAAGGACTCTTAAAAGAGTACAGCTTAGTAGGTGTCCTATTCAACAAGAACACAACAGTAGTCAAGGCATAAGACCAAAACTGCATAGGTAAAGCAGACTGAGACAGTAAGGTAAGTCCTTTGTCTACAACGAATCTATTTCCGATTTCAACAGCACCTTACTGTTGATGTGAATATGGACAACCCAGTCGATGTAGAATCCCTTTCTTAGATAACAGTTCCTTTAGGGCCATAAACTCACCCCTTCCATCTGTTTCAACTACTTTAACTGAGGCAAAAAATAATTCCCAACAAGAGCTACAAATTGTTCTAGTAACAGAACAACATCAGATTTTCTGGATAGAGGAAAGAGCCAAACATATTTGGAATAATCATTCACAATAAAAAGAAAGAATTTATAACCATCAATAGATGAAGTAAAAGTTGGTCCCCATACATCAAGAAACAAAAGATCAAAAGGACTAGAAGCCCTAGAATTAGTGAGGTAATGTGGAAAGGCATGGTGTTTTCCCGTACAACAGGCATTACAAAATTTGGAACTAAGTGTCTGATCAACGAGAATAATAAAAACACTAAGAATATTATTTGTAATCCGCATGGATGGATGACCAAAATGCTGGTGCCAGATATCAAAAGAGGTCGTGTATCCTGGCAGCAGCTTTTTTTGGAATTCAAACTGGGGCTTATTGTTGTGGGAAAAACATAGACTCCATTCTTAACCGAACCTTGTAGAAGCACTTTCTTTGTCTGAATATCCTTCAAAACAAAAGAATCGGCATAAAATTTGAAATAAGTGTTGTTGTCTTGACAAAACTGTCTCACATAGATCAAATGTTTGTGGAGGTGTGGGGAATGATATATAGGAGACAAATTAAAAGAGCCAGAGGGATAAGTAAGGCAACCTGATCCTTGATAGGAAATAGGAAGAGAAGTGCCATCCCCTAGAGAAACAGTATCAGGACCAGAATAGTCTTGAGCTGAAATATTCAAGCGAGACATATCCCCTGTGAAGTGATGAGTGGTTGCTGTGTTAGGCAGCCACTCATGGGAAACAGATCTGCCAGTAGCATTAGCAGAAAAAGAGGGCGGGGGACTTAGCTGATTGGTCTGATTATTGCAATGACAACAGACTGCAACAATATGCCCTTTCTTTTTACAGATCTGACATGTAGATCTGTTATCTGGTTGACCAGTGAAGTAGGTTGAACCTCTTCCATAACCACCTCTGCCTTGATTAGTATTGTTGTTGTTGTTGCCTCTGCCTCTGTAAGATGATCCTCCTTTATTAATGTTTTGCTGAGTATCATTAGATCCGTAAGATCTACCTCTTCCTGATTGATTTCTGCCTCTATCTTTGTTTGTGTAATTTTCCTCTAGCATTTACACAAACAGATTTTGCTGCCTTCAAATTATTCTCCTGTAGGATATCTTCATATGTAAGCAGATAATTGAAAATTTGCTGAGGAGTACAGAAATCACTGCGGGTAATAATATTAGTGATAACTGATTCATATTCCTTAGGTAATCCTCTCAAGATAAAGGACTGAAACTCACGGTTAGTCACTTGATGTCCAGTTGTAGCTAGAGCAGAAACCAAACTCTTAGCACGATTAAAGTAAGCTGTGATAGACTCATCAGGCTTCTTTGTTAAACTTGCCATCTTAAGGTGTAATTGACCAAGATGAGCTGCCGTTTGTGCAGCAAACGACTCATGTAAAGTATTTCGTACATCAGCAGATGTCTCAAGATCAACAACCTAACTGACAATATCCTTAGACAAGGAGAGGAATAGAATAGAAATCAACAATTGGTCCTGTTGAATCCACTTAACATAATCAGGATTAGCAACATTATTAACCACAGCTGATGGACAAGGGTAAGATCCATTCAAAAATTTTAATATATCATTTCCACGAAGGAAAGGCAGGAGCATCCCTTTCCATAGCCTAAAATTATCCTGTGTTAACTTGATCAGATTCGCAGCAACTGACAATATTGACTGTGTACTTATTGTTGCCTGTGCAGGAATTGATGAAACAGTACCTGAAATCGTAGGAGTCTGCTGCAGGGGCGGACCTAGGTGGGGTCACGTGACCCCATGACTTTTGTAAAAAAATTAATTATGGTAAGTTTTAATGTAGTTTTTTTATAAAATAGTAGATATTTTATGTCTTAGTGACCCCATAAATGTCATAAAAGCTTAACTATAGAAATTTCTATTTGTCAGTGACCCCATAATTTTCAATCTCTGGGTCCGCCACTGGTCTGCTGTGTTTCCTTTCTCGAGCTATCAGTTCCAGAACCAGAGGAATCCTCTATTATCGAGTAACAGAAAGGAAGAGAGAGCAAGGAGAAGAGAAGATTAGTGGATCTAGATCTGGATCAAAGAGAAATAGCCCAGATCGGCGATAGGATGCTCTGATACCATGTTAACAAGGCTAAGTAGAGAAAAATATTGTAATGTTCATTGTATTAGCCGTAGATCAATATCGGTATACAAGTCATGTATTTATGTGGGTATAAGTGGGTTACTAACATCATAACAGACATTGGGCTTATTCTAACATAATACTGGACCGGCCCATATACTATTCTAACATATAGTAGCCTAGCTGTTTGCTTATATTATATCGTTACTTCTAATTTACTTGTAGTTTTTCATGACTCATACATGTATACTGAACAGAAATTAATTAATTGTACATATATGAATGAAATATTCAGCCCGATTTGAGTGTGTATATGCATGTAATAATGTGTTATCTTTGTAGTAGGCAACATTTATTGGCCACCCAATTAATAACGCATTTGACCAGCATCACACAAGTGCTTATGTCTTAACAAAATATCATTTACTTTAACAAGTTGATGCTAGCTGTATTAGGGATATATATATATATAGTCCAAATAGAGAATAAGTGACAAATAGATAGGCCCAAATGTCTTTACAGTATATCCCGATACTTGTTAAAGTCCAATACATGTATTGTATGGTTCTTACTATGAACAGAGGTGGAGACAGGGGTCGCCCCTAACTCCCTCGAGTATATTTTTAATTCAATTTTAGCTTTTTGTTATATAGTTTATTTATGTTACAAGATATTTGTTTACCCTCATAATATTCTGTAAAATATCACCATGATGTCACTAAATTCTATTTATTGTCAGTTTTATTTCTATTAATATGTAGTATTTGTTTAAGAGTTATATTATAAGAAAATCAATTTTAGTCTATAGTAGATAAGAAAACTCTTAATATTTTTATTTTAGCAATATAGTCAAAAGTACAACTAATTATTATGTCACTCTCAGAAATTATGTACTCCTTGTATCCGTAATACAAGTGTTTTTAGTTTTTTATTACAGATTTTGCAAATTAATGTAATATTAGAATTACTTAAAATAATTTTTAGGTGAAGTTTTTAGAAAAAAAACCAACAATTTAGAACTAGTGTTCTATATTGACATTAACCTACTCCCTCCGTCCTGAATTGACCGTCCTGTTTACTATTTGGACATGTCGTTTGACTTCAATTTTTAACATATAAGATAAATTAATTTTCAAATTTTAAGTTTTGCATATGATTCCTTACATGATAAACTATATGTTATAAAATTTAGTTTTATAAAATTATTTTATCTTATATGTTTAATATTGAAGTGGAAAAACGTGCCATAAAGCAAACAGGACGGTCAATTCAGGACGGAGGGAGTATAATTTAGTATACCAACTTTTTAAAACGAAAAATAAATAAGGCAACACAAACTTATTTATTTATAAATTTATAAAGTTCAATTTTAATTTAATTTTTATGTCAAACTATACACTAACATCAATTTTTAAAATATAATTATAAATATTGAAAATTTATAATAATTTAAAATTTAATTTTTTAAAATATTAATGAATATTATTAAAAAAATTCTCGCCCCCTTAGAAAAATTCCTAGCTCCGCCCCTGACTATAAATATATAGGACATGTAACACCCCAACTGCTAATCTCATCATTACCTCTTAAACTGTCACAATTTACCAATAAACTCGCAGCAGAACTCTAAATACAACAGAGGGTGATACAACGCCGTTAGCCACCCTCGTGGCTAACCAGGCCTAACTCACATACAGTAACGGTCTGATGGGCTGGAACAACTGAGTACACAATACTAATACAATACCCATTCATTTCTTTACTATACCGAGTCTACAATATACACGGATGCCGATAATATATTCGGTCTTACACCTTATTCAAGTACATGAGCAAAAAAATTCTAACTACCATGCTAACCACCGACCCGTCCTACTCTCGACGGTATCATCTTGGTGTACCTGCGAATAAAAACATGCCCCTAGGGGTTCAGCTTAAAGCTGCATATGAAATTCGCATACCCCGAGCGCTAACCGGGGTACGCCGACTACTTTTGTCGAGAGCATGAGATTCATTTTAATTCAATCAAACATGCTACATAGCAAAACATTACATATGTCACTACACAAGGATTCACATTCAACCATGGAATTCAATCCTTAACTAACATAACAAGGTTGTTAGTTGTGTTAATTTACTCTTAGGCCTTGAGGGTTATACCACAACTATGCCTTGGTCTTGTTCAATAACTCCACCATACACTCGGGTTACTAATCTTATTCTCACCCATTCTCTCGGGTTATTACTCTTCATCTCTCCCACTCTCTGGGTTACTTATACTTATCTCACCCACACTCTTGGGTTACTAATACTCAAGCTACGTAGTTCTCGAGACACTACAGGTCTCTCCTACGCTCTTCTCGCTGTTTCTCTTAATACATACTTAAGCCAAAACTCATGGCTTTCGAGCTTAGTTTTACTAGCTCCCGGAACTCACTCTTAGTTCCTACTACTTTCACATAGGTCTGACTACTCTCGGACTTCTCATGTTTTCCCATACACTCCTCCCTCGGAGTTATAATAGAATTTAGGCATTAGTCTAGGAGCATCTCTCTCGATGTTCCTAATGATTAGGGAACATTACTTAAATTCAGGTATCTTAGTTTCAAGGGTTACCCATACATTTCAAATACTTACTTACGGTTATTTTCTTATACCGTGGGTAAAATTCTCATATAGGAGGTCGACCATGTCTCAATGGAGTACACAGTCCCTTAGGTCTCGTTACCTTTTATAAGTGCACATCATTGGACTAACTTCAATCCCTCCGATGGGTTATTTATCTCTCCACTCTTATTATTCTGTGGATTGATTCTATATGGTTTCTAACCGTTATCATGGTATTTACTCAACCCGTACATCTCCTCACATTCTAGGGAGTTCATATGTTGGTTATCGTATACTTTAATCGATAGCTGTGTGTGTGTTTGCATATTTTCATTGTCTATGAGACTACCGATCTACGGGATTCTAGTAAATCGATATCACTATGAGTCGGTCTATGCACTATGTTAGACCACACCGGCATACAAGTATGTTAGCTCATACAACATACAACATAGCAAACATAATCAAACAATGGATTATTTTTCATGCTTTAGTCTTGATTAAGCCGGCACACAAACACACAAATCAACGTAACTCGGTTAGTACGCGGGTATGAGAAAATCATACCTTTCACCGGGGTTTTTAATTTTACCGTGCCATCTTACCATGCTCGGTTCACACACAATCCTCTGATAATGTTCCAAACATTATTATTAATACTAAGCTCATACGGTACATAATTAAATGCCAATCCCGTACTTACCCCGTTTATCCTGTTTCTCGGTTTTACTCTTGTTAATGTGAGTTCTCACTTCTCACTCTCTTCTAACACTTTCTCACACTTCTTAGGGCCTTTACTTGTCACCAAACAAGGCCTAAACATCATATAACATCATTAACATTCAAACCCCCATCATTAGAAACCTTTAAAATGTTCTCGGCACAATTCTGGGGGTGGTCCGGGACTTGGTCCTTACCCTAAGTCCCGGACCAATTCATTTGGTAACTCTCGGCAGGATTCCAGCACTGGTCCGGGACCTTGTCCCGATCTTAAGTCCCGGACCAGGTATGGACATTCACTCTCGGCGCAATTTAAAGGGTGGTCCGGAACTTTGTCCAAGGACCAAGTCCCGGACCCTGCTAAAATCTACTCCAAACATTATTTTTCAGCCCCTAATCAATCCCTAAACCACCCTTAATCTTTACCTAATCTTTCCACAAGTTTTCTACATGTTTAATCACCTTAAAACATGCCCTAAACCTCTTCAAATCCTAGGTTTAATCCTCACTCAATTTCTTGCTCAACTTCATAAATTTTGCATTCTCATTTTGCACTAATGCACACTTGTGCATTTTCTAACTCCTCTTAGCACTTGCATTTTTGTTCTCATCTCATTTTACCATCCCAAATCCTCCAAGACAATGCACTACTCACACCAAGCTTCATGCCCCACTCATAAAGCCTTAAATTCTCATTCTTGCTAAAAATTCTCAAGGCACCTAAGCCATTCCTTTTGCTACAGATTTTGCACAAATCTCCTCTCCTTGAACAAGCATTCCCAAAGTGGTTAACTAACCCAATTAAATCTCCACACATACCTAGATATCCTAGATTAATCTCCACACCAAAACATCACTAAAATCACTTAGATTTCTACCGGAATTCCGCCATAGTCCGGCTACTTTTCTAACATTGCCCAAAACTCATTTCTTCACATAATTCATCCTAAAACTAGCCAAACCACAAGGGTTCTACCAGCACACATATAAATCCATCAATACTCATCAATTCTCCAAATACCACACAATGCATAATTCATAAAATGCATAACTCTTAGGCTTTTAAATCAAGCATTAATTCACAAATGCTTAGCTCTCATATCAAGAATTAACTCATTATACTCTCAACTATCACCAAGTACATGTTTAACACAATTTTTGGGTTCATTTTTTTAATTAACCCATCCCAAATTCTAATACATATAGAATATACATTAGGGTTGGTTTCTTACCTTGAATTCTCTTAAGTTTCCTTGTTAATACTCTTCTCCTCTTCTCTTCATCCAAAATTGGTCATGGCAACTCACTTGCCCCATTCTCTAGACCAATGTACCAATGGACATTAGGAGTACTAGTTAGCTCTTTTAGTTGTGGCAACCACTCATGAATTCAAAGAAAGGGCTTAAGGCATAGAATTGGACATTACCGTAAGAAACCCTAGAATTGGTTTTGCCAAAAATCGAAGGAGGAGCTCCAACCCACCATTGGAGACTTGGAGAATAGCTCAAAACAAGGAGAAGCAAGGTATTAAAACATGCCAAAATCGGCCATACAAGAGGGTGAAGAAAAATGTATTTTTCTTTGGATATTTTTACCTTGGATAAAGGAGGAAGCCCCAAGCTTCAAAATGGTGTGCTCTTTAAATGGCCAACACCCACGAAAATGAAACTCATCCTTTTCGAATTTTAAAAAGAGAGAAGTGTGGAGCTTGAAGAGGGGAAGACGAATATGTGTTCGGTTTTTCATTTGGAGCTCTAACATGGCTTGAGCATGGAGGGAAAAGGAGGCTGCCATTGTTGCTGTGTGGAGCAGCTCAAATCGCCAGCATAAGGGAGGTGGGGAGTGCTCACGGTGGAAGAAGGAAGAAGGGAGAGAGAGGAGGGAAATCAGAGGAAAGAGAAAAAGAAAGGTACTTTAATACCTTTTTACTTTTTGACTTTTTTTTTTTTCTTTCCTAGCTAGGTGAGAGTGTGAGTGAGAGGCTTATTAACCCATTAAAAACCGGCCCCACTATAATAGTAAGCTGGAGCATTTTTTTCGTTTTTTTACAGAAAACGTTCGTTATTTTACTCGGTTTGGCACTATTCACTAACCGGGCCCGTTTTTCGGATTTTTCTCGTTTCTTGATTTTTAATGGTTATTAAGCTTCCATTAATACTTAATTATAGTTATATAGTCAACCATAATTTTTACGGGTCTATTCGACCACATAAAGTCACGTTTTCGGGTTTTCTCGAAAAACATGCTTTAAAACTCCGTTAGCGTTTTAATCCATTATTTGGATCCGTTTTCTTCGGGAATCATTCCCATACACTAATTAAGTCTAACTAAGCCTTAGGAATCCATCTCAGACCCTAACCGAGGTCCTATACCTCCTATACTCTCTTAACGCGCGTTTTAGCGTTTTTCGCTTTTCAAGCGTTTTCTCTTTTCTTTTGGTTTTATTTTATTGACCAATATTCTCTAGGCACCATTAGGCCTTAAATAATCACATTAGAGTAATTTAATCACCATTTTTAGATCCGGGGTATTAAAGGACATTAATTTAGCACTCAATACAACACAAGCAAATCATTGGTAAAACCTACTTTAATATGATATTAGAGCACAGTGATTTTTGAGCTCCAAATGGCAGCGGCTGGGCGACCTCAGCCGAACATTCCTTCATCAGCAAACAATTCCCCCAGCACTTTCGGCACTTTTTCTAATACTGCCGCATTTCTTCACACCCAGGACTCACTCCGAACTGTCTTCTGTCGGTAATCTAATAAAACTCATTCAAACAAACTTTACTCTCTGTGAAACGACTATCACTCGTTTTCTCAAAGGTAAAATGATTTGTTCAAGTTCTTAGATGATTCCTATCCCTGTCATGCACAATGCACAACAAACGATGTTAATCCTGAGTATAAGGGATAGGTCAATCAAGACCAGCTGATTAATTATGTCCATCATACTCATGTCCCTTACTGAACCTATACTTGTACATGCGGTTGGCTGTCAAACCTCAAAAGCACGTGGGATCACTTACATAATACTTATCAGGCTCAAACCACTGATAATCTCAGAAATTTCCACCTACAGTTAGTAGCTATTACAAAAGGAGGTGATGAAAATATATCTGCATACTTCAATAGAGCACAAGCTCTTGTTCATGCTCTTGCAAGAGCTGGTTATCAGATTTTAGACCGTGAATTCCAAACTTTTATTCTAAAAGATTTACCGCCAAAATTAATCCCATTGTCACTGTTATTATGCCTTCTCGCACCCAAATGTCTCCATTTGAATTGCTCAGTTGTCTATTGCAATTTGAGGTTACTGTGAACAATCAGCAACAACAACTTACTTCCTATATCAATCTAAATGCCACTTCTACAGAACCTAGACCCTACAACTCTACTCATGGAAATTATTAAAATAATAGAAGTAGATGGGGCATAATTAATCATGGAAGAAACAACTTAGAGGAGGTCACTCAAACTATTCTTTAGTGCAATACTTTTCTGGCCAACCAGATAGTGAACCTTGATGGACTTCACCAACGACCATCTTCATTGATGGAGGCATGACAATGAAAAAGGGGACATGAGTAAGGGTTTCCATTGGGAAAAAGGTCATCAAAGACACTATCACAATGGAGGAGGTTTCAAAATTAGTTCTAGCTAGTTATACACAAATACTACAAACTTTTGACTATGGGTGGTCATCTGTTTAAATACAAAAAAACTTCTACTTGAAGAAGATCATCAAGAGTAAGGGATGAAAAAATTCAATCTAGATTATTAGGAGACTATACTAGCCACCAAATAGGAGACCATGATTAGGTCAAATCCATGACAACTTCATACTATGTACCTACGTGATATTTAGTCTATGATATTAAAGAATTTCAAACTAACACTTTAGACTTAGACAAAAGGGTGCTTGATACAGGTACTTTTAAAGTGTTGGAACCTTAGTTTTGATGTGATATCAACTTTGAAGACTCTCCCTGTACAAAGACTATACGGTAAAGCTGAAGCTCTACTAAACAAGAAGTTTTTGTCTATGTACACAGTGTCTGTCTGTAAAGATATATAGAGTCAACCATCACGTATCATGAATGGTTGAACAATAACACTTTGTTTGTAAATAGAGTTTAATTAACAGCAAAAGGTCAGGCAGACTATATCGGTGAAATTTGGAATAATAATAACCAAATCCTAAATTATTCAAGAATTCAACCGTAAAGTCTTTCAACATTTTGCCTTCCATGATTTTGAAATTTGAGTAAAAAAGTAGATGCTGAAAACCACTACCTCTAAAAGTATTAAAGAAAAAGAATTAGGCTCTGAGCACAAGTTCAATGTTCTAGTCATCCAATCGAGGGCAGAAATATAGGAACCACACATTTCTGGCTATGCTATATAAAACAATATTATAAAATAGATCAAGTTATGCGTCTTCACTTCAATACATCCTGCATGGAGAGAAAAGTCATTACAAAAGAGAGATATGACTCATATTAAGAGCAAAACTTATTTTATCTAGCTATTGAGAGTTTTAGAATCCACCTTCATCATTATGTTGTGTTGATCTAATTGTTTAGGTGTTGAGTGAGTGATCTTTTTTTTTTTTACTACCTAATTAGATTACAACGGAAACATTACATGCCTACTGGTCTATCTAAACACGCTTTCGAAACTAAGAGAAAAGAATTCCGTGAAATTGCCACTAAACCAAAAACCCCAGCTATCCACCATACACAAATTACCCTTTAAGGGGGCTTATGTTTTAGGTAGATTAAGAGCAAAACTATGTTTTAGCTTAGTTTACTCCATAGGCGACCAAACAACCCTACTATCCCAAAACCCAAGGGCAAAAACATCAAAGATCCATCCGTAAATATTAAGACTAAAACTAAGGACATAATCTAAATTTGGAACTGAGCAGTAAAAGCAACCGAACAAGGCACATTTTTGGAACAATAAAGGCTAGCAACACGGGTTGTGCCCATACCCATGTTACTAGTCGAAGATACCTTAACTTCCATGGAAATTCTAGGGGTACCCAGGCTCACCTTACCCTTATCCCTGGATGCCATTCCACCATCACTAAGATCCCTCAACCCTTCATCTTCCTTATCCTCGACCTTATTTTCCTCACCCTTCATGCTTGACTCTGGAAAGTGTAGACCTCAAAACATCCTTCTAGACACTTCAAGCGGAAGGTCATCAAATTTGCGCTTACGAGGAACATTTATGGAGGCTATGTCTTCAACGTTTGGTCTTGGGTTCCCGGTTTGGCAAAGGGAAGCTGGGATGCTTCTATGTAGATCTCCCCAAACAGGAATTTTTGGTGGGGGGGGGGGGGGGCAAGCCCATTCGATTCACTCGAACATCTTGATGGGTAAGCCCATGCATATGGGGGGGGGGGGAGTCTTAGATCCAAGTACGTGTCCTTGCAAGGTAATGCTCAATACTGAGCCACATGCAGTAGGGAACCTAATCTATATCTTCAGGGCGGGGTTCTGAGTAGGCTTCAATGATATGAAGGAAAATTCCACACTTAGAAAAAATTAGAGGCATATTATCGTATGTAATGGTAAAAATAGGAACCTGACCGTAGATCGACGTAGGAAGGGATATTAAACACTAGTACAAAACAGGCCTACCGCGGCGCCCCTATTGCAGCGGTTGTAAGAGGAACCGCTAAAATAGGACGTTTTAAAATTTTCGGATCATCTACCGCAGCGGTTGTTAGCTAGGAACCGCTACAGTAGGTAGGTCTATTTTTTCGAAAAAAAATTTAGCAATCTATCGCAGCGGTTCCTATAACAACCGCTGCAATAGACTAATTTTTCCCGGTTATTCTTTTCAAAAATTTCACTTTCCCAGTTTTTTTAGCCTATTGCAGCGGTTGTTACTAGGAACCGCTGCAATAGACTTTTTGTTTTAATATAAGAGTTTCTCCTCTGATAACTCACGTTAATTATGCTCTGCGCTCTCTTCTTCTGGCCGCGGCGAACAAGGAACAGCTCTGCGCTCTCTTCTTCTCTTCACTCACAGTCGATGGCGAACAACGTACGCATGCTCTACGCTCTCTTCTTCTTTCACTCATTTATTCTTCTTCTCTTCCCTCATGGTAATATGCTCGAACTTATCTTTACTTTGGTAATTTTGCAACCCTAACTGGTGAATAAGATGCTCTGCGCCTCAATTAATATTCTCACGCGGTAATTTTGCAACCCAAACTGGCGAACAAGAACATATATGTAGTGTGCCTCTTTCTCTTCTCATATCTGCGCCTCTTTCATTGTAATTTTGCAACTCTGATTGGTGAACAAGGAATATAGGTTGTGCCTCTATATTCTCATCTCACGGTAATTTTGCAACAGGTTTGGGAACATGGAACATGTTGTGCGCCCCTTCCACTATATACTCACGGTAATTTTACAACTTGATATAGCGAATAAGAAACACGTTTTGCGCCATCTGAAGAGAACTCGACCGTGAACTCGCGAACGGCTGCACGAGGAAGAAGATGAAGCAGCTATTTTTTTTTAAAAAAGAAAAATACCTATGGCAGCGGTTCCTAGCTAACAACCGCTGCAATAGGTGTGTTTTTTAATCCTAAGACCACATATGACAGCGGTTCTAGCTAACAACCACTACAATAGGTTTGTTTTTTTGTCCTGAAGCCCACCTATGCAGCAGTTGTTAGCTAGGAACAGCTGTCATAGGTTACCTACTGCAGCGGTTCAATAACCGCCGAGGTAGATCGAGACCCTATCGCACGCACCTCATTATAGCGGTTCTAGAACCGCTGCGATAGACCCAAAACAACCCTGCAATAGGCCTGTTTTGTATTAGTGAAAATAGGCAGATGAACATTCACGAGGACTTTGGAACGTAAGTGCTGAAACCCTCATGAGGCACCTTATTCGACTATTCCCATGAAACAGCCGATCAGCATCGCGACACTCCTTGCGAATTCCCAGTTGTGGAGGACCATAAGAACATCATGGAGGCGAACCCAAAAAGGAATCTAAGTAAATTCATGCTGGGAAATCGGTTTAGCAGGGTCAAGAGACTTGATGGCAAATAACTTGTCATCCACACCCCCTCACCAGAATCAATTGCATGGAAAGAAATAGTCTTAAATTCAAAGGCGCAAAGATGTTGTGTCCAGCATTTGTTGTACAAAAACCTGTCAAATTCGCTCCAAAACTCTTTAAGATGAGGGCAGAGTGGTCACACAAAAGAGGGTGAGAGATGATCTGGGCAATGAGACATCGGTGGTAGGTGACAAGATTAACACCATTAACTTCCACAGTCTTCGGGATGTGATTATGAGGGTTAGGAAAGATCGATGTAGATTTTGTGGATGCAACGTTTGAGTGGAAGAGGGACATGCAAGGCAAAAAAGTAGTGGGGGTTGGTAGTTGTAATAATGGTTATGGCGTCGACTGGTAATATAGTGGCAAGAGTTTGGGGGTCGGGGAGGGAGAATGTTCCAAGTGGCAACCTACAGCTTACATGCGTCAAGTATCAAGGTAAATCGTTGCATTGTAATCGAGTGCCCCATATATAGCGTGTGTGCGTGTCGGCACGGGGATTTTCTGCTCTCGCACAAGGCAAATGGAAATCATTGTCCTCAGTTCGTAAGATCACAAGCGAGCGAGCAGCCATGAATATCGAAGTCCCAAGTACCTCTCGCCGTAGGGATACAAACGAACTCCGGTAATAAAAAGAACGCCATGTGAAAACTCTATGAGTACACTACTCTACTATCTCTATTGGTGTTTTTGGTGTTTTTAAGTGGTTGAATGAGTTTTCGTAAAAAAGAGGTTGTCTGCTTAAAATGAGTATGAAGCTTGGTTTTATTAACTTTGAAAGCATTTATTATTAAACTTTCATTCTTACAATCTTTGTTCCTTAGTTTTGACCAGTGTTTCTACTACACAATTTCACATGGATTGAAAGTATTTGAGAATTTTGTATAAATAATACTAGTTACAAAATTGAAAAAATATTAATTAGATTGAAATTTATATAAATCAGTGAGTTACTCTATATCAATTATATATTAATTACACTAAAACGATACTCCCTCCGTTCATTAATATCTGTCGTTTAGGATGTGATTCTTGTTCAAAAATATCTGTCATTCTAGCTTTTGACACACTTCTTTCCACTTTTACCCCTACTATTCAATATAAAAATAATTATTATCTAAATGGAAAAGTAAAAAGTAGGGGCACATGCGTCATTGTCCTACTTTTCTTAATAAGTGTGCAAGTTTCTAAAATGACAGTTATTGTTGAACACCATACGAAAATAATTTCTTCTCTAATTTCTGTTTTTGAAATCATGATAAATAAGACTATTATTACAATTCCACTCAAAAGTAATGAACGATTCTCAGTTTAAAAATAAAATAAAATAAACGATTCTCACATGTATTGATGTGCTCCATAACGCCAAAGTTAGGACAATGGGCGAAAAATCATGTACTCGTTGCATATCCTGGCAAGCAGTAGCCGTTTGATTGCGTAGGTCCCCAATTAATGAGCCGCAGTACTGCTGGCTGGGTACAGATAACAAGGACAAATTGAATGCAGCCTGCCGACAGTGTACGTTTAAAAGGCGCACGCTCACTCCTTCCATCTGATTAATCAAACCCCACTTCTTTCCTTTTTCCTCAAACTAGTTCTACTTGTTTTTTTAGACAAATGTCATATTGAGCTCGTTTGGGGAACAGCTTCCGGCAGCAGACAGCTTCTCAATTTTTAAAATCAGTAGGATTCCACCAAACACCAAAAACCAGTAGCTGACAGCTTCTGCAAAATCATCAGCTGACAGCTTCTCAATTTTCAGCAGCAGGACCTAACAATTATCTCTGCTTTTTAAAACCATCAGCAGACGTTCCACCAAACACCAGAACTAGAAGCTGATTGCTTCTACAAAACCATCAGCAGACAACTTCTCAATTTCCAGCAGCAGAACCCAACAGCAGCCTTCAGCAGCTGTCCCCAAACGAACCCATATAAATAATAATTTCAAAAATTAAATTTTATAATATATATTTTATAATTTAAAAAAGTAATATAAAATTTAAAAATTTAAAATTATTTTTTTATATATTTAATGTCTAAATTATAAATAAAACGGTTTTAAAAATACTCCTCTATCATAATTTAGTTATTTATTTTTGGTGAATTACTTGGTTTCAATATTTATAATATTCTTACAGAATAAAATCTACTTACAAATATAAATAAACTAAACTAGACTAGACACAGTTGGATAAAGAAATGTTTATATAAATTATTTGGCTCAGCTTTGCAAAGAAAAAATATATTATTATCTACTCTGCTTGTTTTAGAAATGTGGTAATCACGAGCTAGATACGAACCGACTCAACAAATCGATGCAGTACTTCACCATTCGATTTACACATGTTTATAGTTTTTTTTTTATAGAAATTGACAGTGGTGAAGCCAGGATATAAATTATATGGGTCATTATTGTTTGAAGAAAAAAAATTAACATATTTGATCATAGTTGGATTTGAACATAGGACAATTTACTCAATAATTTTATCCCTTATCACTACACCAACAAACAACTCTATAATATGTGGGGTCATTATACTTTACTATACACTCTAATTAGTTTTACTATAGAAATTCTAATTCTTGCAAAAAAAAAACGTGAGGTCACGTGCCCCACGTGATCCCTCAATCTGCCCCTGGAAATGATACTCATTCATTAAAAAACAGGGGCAAAAGGTAAATTATGGACCTTCAATGATACCCATTCTCTCAGAAAGTATGAGTTGAGATCTAAATATACCAACTTCAACTTCAAATACACTGAAGAGTGACTCCCCTACGATTACCATCTCTAATCCAAACAACAACTGAAATAAAAACAAAGTAAAATTTAAGAAGACTCCTACAAAGATAATTACATCCATAAATACGAATACTACATGGTATCTTGAACCATCCAATGCACTTGATTGTACGAACCATGACCTTTCTAAGGAATCCAAACATTAGATCATACCAATAGCTAAGGCTCCACCCAAAAGATAAGCTCCAAAACATTTGATTTGATATGAAACTAACAATCTATACTGTAATAATACTGAAATTATACTTTTGAAATTCAGACTCGTCTTCACCAACTCATGAGACAGATCATCCTCCATTGAACACATGTTTATAGTTGATAGTATATTGGGAAAGTTGACAGAAAATGATGAATTAATTATCGCGTGTGCGAATAGTAGTGATGTGAAAGGACTTTGGAAGACATTATCTCTTCGATAGAGAAAGGACATTGTACATAATTTAACACGACCTGTTGTTTTCATACAACATGTATATGTACTTACCTGTAATATGTATAAGTGCATTGTGATGTACATTATTCAACCAAACAAACCATACAATAGTAATGTCAATGTACACTAGTAGTACTTACCTTTATTTTGAAAATGTTAGTAAGACTACCGATTACGTACCGATATCGAAAACCATGCACGACGTGGAAACCTACTCTACGTCCGTCCATCACCGCAGAAAATCAAAGTCAAGGATAAATCTGTATGGGAGCTATGTCTATCAATCTGTCAACACCGTCAAGTTAAAGTAGCTAGGATGAGTGAGTGGTACAAAAGAAGAAAAGAACAAGAGGCAGCAGGCAGGCAGGCAGCATGCATGCATATATATGCACAAGGACCAAGAAGAGTTCTGATCGAGGGCATTGAAAGCACGCACGTGTGGGCATGATTTAATACTGATGGATGGGTGGGTGTTTCAGGCTCAGGTCGACGGTCAGTATTTACTACCTCCCAATCCTTTCCGGTAAAAATGCAACAATTGTTAGATAACTAGGTAGCTGCTAAACTGGATATAGAAAAATAAAATATTATTAAAATGTTGTCTAGCTCAGAATGTTAGTACGGGTTAGAAGAGATGATTGTTTAGGTGTGGGGTTTGATGGTAACTGTGGTACTATAATCTAGTATAAAAATATTGGTATATTGTTTGACCTCTTAGGAGGATTTAAGAGAAAGATAGGCTGATTGTAGGATCTTACAATGGTAGCGCTACGTGAGAATTGTGAGTAACAGGCTGACAATGAATACTCGAACTACAGAAATCGTAAACAGAGAGATAAACACAGATTCACGTGAACATTCACTTCATTGACTCGTATTAATGATAATACTCAACCCAGAACATGGAGAACAGGCTCCCCACGTTTTCAACACGTAAAAACCCTAGATCTCTCTTCTCTCTAGTGTTTTTACAAAGTGCGCTCAAGCTCTCTCATACTAACACGTTTTTCTGCCCCAAAAATTGTCCCTTCTCTTACTTCTCTAACCTCTTATATATAGTTATCGATTTACATAAAACAATATCTTTAAAGATATAATTTCTTTAAAGATAAAATCCCAGTAACCGACTTAGATATTAAACAGAAAATATATTCTTTAAATTATCTACTAAAGATAAAATTTGTGCAGAATATATTTGTAGATAGTTAGACACGGCGAGATCTTCTCTTGGCAGCTCAATACCTTGATCGGTAAGGTACCTCCCTAGGTCAGGTCAAGACTCGGATCTCTGTGTCAGTTACTCAGTTTGGTCAATCAAAACTTTTGCATTAACAATTTCCCCCTTTTTGATTGGGCAAACTCGAGACTTGAACTGATGTATATTCCCCCTTAATCGCTACTTCATTATTTTGCAAATTTATCCATTGACGTCACTCAAAAGCTTGTGTCTGGAACGGAGAAAGTTCCCCCTGAATTGTAGCATCTTTGTTCAACACCAGATAGACTTAGAGGCACAGACATACATATACGTTCAAGACATCGGATTTCCCCCTTTTGCCGAATCAAAAAGAGACTAAGTCATGAACCTCATAAGTAGGGGGCAATGGTGTGTCACGAACAGATCACTGTGAAGAAGATGAAAAATCTGAAAGAGGTGAGATACCTTCTTGAAAAGTCTGATAGGGCTGATTTGACTTTAGGACCCAGATTTGTTTGGGCTTAGTTGTAGATACAGACTTGGACTGATTTATAGGAACCCATCTTTTAGTGTATAATCTACTGGCTCTATATGAACTTCGTCTTGATGATTCTTCACGTAATTGTTTTCTCAACAATTTGGGACACCATCTTATCTTGTGTCCTAGTTGATGACAGTACCAACACGAGTTCATTCTTGACTTAGAATGTCCAGGTTGAGTCTTCAACTTCCTCGTCTTAGACTGAGTGGGTTTCTCTGGTTTATATCCCAATCCGCACTTATCTGAGTTGTTATGTACAACATCTGAATCAGATTTGCCTTTCCAGTATACCATGTGGGATTAGTCTGTGTCTGAAGCTCTAACTTCCTATTAGCATCAGCTAACATGCCCGAGAGAGTTTCACATTCCCTTTTTAGGGATTTGTTACGATCTAAAAGGGAATTCACTTCTTCTTGTGCCCAACATGGAAGAGTGAGAATTCGATTCTCCAAAGGACTAACAAAGTTGAGCCTTGGCTTATCCAACCTCACTTTGACACAGTTTTTGTTTTCAGTCGAAGACTTACTCAAATCTTCCACTTTAGCTTTGAGTTCTCTGATCTCAGTACCATACTGATGCTTCAACATATTTATCTCAGAGAGTGCAGAGGTTAATTTAGTAAGCATCTCTCTTCCTCGAGTGTCTCCTTCAAGTTATCCTTCTCCTTTATGATGTACTCAGTATTGACTTCATCGTCTTCATGAACAACTGCCGTCATGCACATATGAGTTTCCTCCTCTGGTTCTGAGTCTGTAACTGAGATGTCATATCCCCATGCTGCTGCCGCTGTGTGTGGGAGTTTTTTTACCCTCGTATGAGAATTTTCTTTCTGCTGTAAAGGACAATTCTTGACGATATGACCGGGCTTGTTACACTTAAAACAAATAAGTGGTTCTTTCTTTGACTTGCACGGATCATGTTGTCATTTTGAATCTCGTTGTCCACCAAGGAGCCTCTGAATTCTATTCATAATCTCAGTAATTTCCCTTTCTACATCAAACTCCTCATCTTCTGATCCTGTGATAGTTTCACGTACGTTTAGAGCCAGATCCTTAGTTTGAGTAACAATCTCACCTCTCATCTTCCCTTCATAGACCATGAGTTCAGAACTGAGTTCTTCTAGCGACAACTTTGACAAATCTCGTGTAGTTTCGAGCAAGGTGGTATAACTTAGCCACGCTTTTTCTAGACTGTCAAGGCATCTCTCGTTAATAACCTCGTTTGAGAGTGTTACCCCAACAGCTTTAAGATCTCCCAGAATTTTCTCAAACCTTACCAAGTCTGAGTTATAGACTCACCCTCTTGCATTCTGAAATTGTCAAATTGCTTTCTAAATTGTTTACCTTTAGCCTTTCTGATGGAATCAGTTCCTTCATAAGCTGTTTTGAGGAAGCTCCAGACTTCTTTAGCGGTGCGAATTCCAAGTACCTTTTGTTGATCACCCTCGGACAAAGATTAGACAATTACTCGCAAAGCTTGCTTATTTTTGCTCAGTAATTTCTTATCAGTGTCATTCCAATCCTTTTTAGGTTTTGATTTCGAAACACCCGCTTCAATCACCTGTGGAACCAAGTCTCCTTCAGTAACAATTGTCCACAAATCATAGTCGATTGACATGAGCTGATCACCCATCTATTCACTCCAGCAAGCATAGTTGAATTTTGTGAGATTTGGCGCTTTGACATTGTAGAAATTCATCTTCGATCACCCCTGAAGATTTCTCTTCGATTGCTGAAAGGGAACCTGCTCTGATACCAATTGTAGGATCTTACAATGGTAGCGCTACGTGAGAATTGTGAGTAACAGGCTGACAATGAATACTCGAACTACAGAAATCGTAAACAGAGAGATAAACACAGATTCACGTGAACATTCACTTCATTGACTCGTATTAATGATAATACTCAACCCAGAACATGGAGAACAGGCTCCCCACGTTTTCAACACATAAAAACCCTAGATCTCTCTTCTCTCTAGTGTTTTTACAAAGTGCGCTCAAGCTCTCTCATACTAACACGTTTTTCTGCCCCAAAAACCGTCCCTCTACCTTCTCTTAACCTCTTCTATATATAGTTATCGATTTACATAAAACAATATCTTTAAAGATATAATTTCTTTAAAGATAAAATCCCAGTAACCGACTTAGATATTAAACAGAAAATATATTCTTTAAATTATCTACTAAAGATAAAATTTGTGCAGAATATATTTGTAGATAGTTAGACACGGCGAGATCTTCTCTTGGCAGCTCAATACCTTGATCGGTAAGGTACCTCCCTAGGTCAGGTCAAGACTCGGATCTCTGTGTCAGTTACTCAGTTTGGTCAATCAAAACTTTTGCATTAACACTGATTCATATCAAAAATATCAGAGTCGTTTTTTCTTGGGCGTTTGATGATGGTTACACACGGTAACTATACTTCAATGATGGAGGCACTGGAGAAGGAGCAAGCGGCAATCATGAACCAACTCTTCGATATCACCCGAAAATTAGTTAATCTTACAATGACGATGGGAAAATTGACCACCACCATTTCTTCTCTACAAAAATGAGAAGGGGTGAGATTGTTTGGGGAAGACGGTGTTAACAACAAGACATGAAGTATAAACATCTAGGTTTGTTGTGTGCCATTCGTCAAGATTCTTCAATGGAGCAATACTGCAGACGATTTGAATTCCTTTCCACTCATCTGAAAAATATACCGGATGAGATATATCAAGGGATATTTGGTACAAGAGTGAAAGAATCAATCAAGGCAGAGCGGGCCTTGTTCGAGTCTCAAGATCTCCAGGATCTCATGAAGATGGCGCAGAGGATCGAAGAGAGGCATGAAATTTTGTCGAGAAATTTCGCCAACCCTAACCGCGATCAATTTGGGGCTTGGTCATCGTGTATGATCGGAGAGAGTGAAATCCTGTCCAGGAAATTTCCCAACTCTAGCGTTTGATACCATTGAGAGGGACAGTGGTCGGAGATCAATGGCTAGTTCTAGATCCAACACAGCTCTTCTAAATTAGTAGGGTGTCGACTACTTTTCGCAAGACTCCGGAATTGGAAATCAAGAGGCACCAACAGCAGGAGATGAACATTTAGAAGAACGGGGAAGAAAGGAAAAGGGTAAAGCACAAGGAACGAATTGACATCCGAGTGGTGGAGTACTGAAGTACTGGACGGAAGGTCCTGAGTTCGAATCCTCTTACCACCCACTTTGGTGGGGGAAAGGAGTTTATTCTCTTATTACTCAGTCGGTGTTGTTTGATTTGCCCATGTGGCACCCTAGGCCATGTGCCTATAATTATAAAAAAACAAGGAACGAGAGAGAAAGACACACAAAGGACCTAGTATTCAAATTGGAAGGATTGGGGCAAATTTTAACTGTATTTCAAAACCGGCATTCCCAAGATTGTTGGCTTCCTCGGTTGATTAATTGTCTTAGTCAAACTCTCTGCGCCGATCGTCCACTAAGTATTCGCAGGCGAGTTCGACGACTCATGGCTATCCTCCTTCGACTAATCGCCTGGTGCGTGAGAGAAAAGGATTCAGGAAGAGATTCTTGTTGCAGGATGAAAGAACATAGGGAGGAGAAGGAAATGGGGAAATGAAGGCAACATGGGTTTAGGAACTCTACCATGTATGGTGAAGGTTGTTCACTTTGGATGAAGAAATTGGTAGTGTTCGGTCAAGCATACTCGTACGTACTCCAGAAGCGAAGCAAAAAGGGTTTTTGTGTTAACATCGATTCCTCAATTTCCATAGCAATTTCGTTCTCATTGTCGCTTAAGGAGTGGTGGGGAAGCAAACGAAAGTGGTCCTGTAGAAGAACCAGAAGGACAGAGATGACATTTCATGGTGGCATTGGCAGAAATGCATACTGCGAAGAGAAGAAAGCTCAAACCGCCACGTTCCTGGTCCAAACACTCTGCGGCGGCTATCATGTCATCATCAAAATTGCTCTCATCATCGGTGAATATTTGGAATCCATCTTGTTTTTATTAGGCCAGAGCTACACAAGTCTTACTTATACTTTTTCGATTCCAGTCTCACGTTTGTGTTGACTACTATGACAAGCACAAAAACGGTGAATTTGCTAAATCAGATCAAGTTGCTTGCTTATGTTTTTGGTGCAAAATTGATAGTTGTCTTACAATGGGGCATTTCTTGCTCGGTACAAGGTGTTCACATTGCATAATGTCTTTGTCACGGGGTAGCCTGCACCTGCCAGCACAAAAATAATTACCACCTTCCCACCTTGAGGACAAGGTGGTGGTTTAGGGGGGAGATGTTAGGACTTGGGCTTGGCTATATAGAAGGAATTATTGTTTATGTGAGAGGCTTAATGATAATTGTGGTACTATAATCTAGTATAAAGAGACAGCCTAGGTCTAGGAGGAGGTATCGGTTTATTCTAGTCAAGGCTTTGGCCTCTTAGGATGATTTAAGAGAAAGATAGGCTGATTCTGATTAGAGAACTAGTCTAAAAAACTAATTTACACACAAATCTATATATTATCATAGTTGTAACATGTGTATGATAGTATGCTATCGATCCTATATATTTTTAAAGTATTGCAATTTTTCTATTAATGAAATTTTACTTTTTATTGTGATTTGTTTCATCAATCTTGCTTTACTACAAATCTTAGAGTTAATCTAGAGTAAAAGGTATAATCTGTTTAGTTGAATTTGGATTATACTTGGGGTTAGTTCGAGTAGTTTATTGTTCAAATAGGAATATGTTTTTTTTCTTCATAAATGATTGATAATATTATGATATCAAAATTAATTAGTACATGGTTAATTAATAAAGATGTAAGCAAAATACTTAATAAGACACTAATGACTACTCTTCTTCCCCTTCCACACTTCCATGTACTACTATGATACCTATAGCCAAAATATCAACCCCTTCCAGCCTCGACCTCCATAGCCACCACACTTCTTGCAGACATCACCCAACAGACTAGCAACTCCATGACTCTGTGCAATGAGGAGACCAAACCCTTGATGGAACCAATTAATGTTCAAACATCATTGAAACTACCCTATTATCACCATCACCCCATAACAAAAACAATCAGCCGACTACACAACTAGGTTTGTTATTCGAAAACCAAAGCGTAAATACAAACTTGTTAATCCATACTCTAAGGCAAGCAAAACTAACATAGTTAAACAAGGACAATAAAGAAAAACCATGCCGATTAAGACTGAAAGAGGACACTAACTCAAACTCTAAAGATGTGTGGGAGGTGTCCACACCCAAATATTTGAAGCATCAACCATCACCCCTGCTAATCTTGATCTCCCAGCATCTTTTTGTCTCTCCCTTTCTCCTATTCATTTATTGGTTTGATCATAGCTGAGCTTGAAAACACCTCCCCTTCCTCCTAGCATCCGGCAACTGAAGCTCCCAGTACTCCGCACGAGAAGCCTCAGAGAGTACCTCAATGAATTTTATCTTATTTGGACATTCTGGAACATCCGAAAGGTTCCTCTTTGCACTAGTTGTGTGACTGGTTTGCCCGCCCAAGCAGAGAAGTAGGGTGGAACTAGCGCCCAAATATGATTGAGCTTGACTTTGGCCAACACACTCCATGGATCACTCAAGTCCCCCATCCTCTGTGCGCCTTATGGCTAAATAAGTTTCCATAGACAACCACATTCCATAAAGAACTTCTCCCTCATCCGCCGGTCAAACATTTGAGCATGCAACAGTAGTATGAGTAAATAGATCACAAATTGATCAGATTAACTAATGTTATATTCTTGTATGTGATTGTGAAGATAAAATATTGACCATCAACCATCATCGGTAAAGCCCGCAGTATTGAAACAAGGATGCTGATCAATACTTTAAATCACAAGAATTTAAACCCAAAAGCTTCTTCATCCTATAGGGCTCCAAAGAAGCGACCAAGCTTATGTGAAGATAAAATATTGTCCATCATCCTTCATTGGTAAAGCCTGCAGTATTGAAACCAGGATGTTGATCAATACTTTAAATCACAATAATTTAAACCCAGAAGCTTCTCCTTCCTTTAGGGATCCAAAGACGCGACCAAGCATCTGTGTTGCCCTCTTGACGAATTCTAGAGTGTGATGATGATGAGGGAAATCATATACTATAACCCAAAATAGAATCCAATTATCCTACTGGGTTATGGTCTTCATCATGTGGATTGTCTGTAGCACCAAAAGGTTGCTATTTATCATCCACAAACCCCTGATCCTGATCGCTTCCAAGGCCTCTAGGATTTTTAATTCAAAAACAAACAAGTTTGCTTTGATCTTTGTAAACCTACATGCTGTTCAGTACTAGTTTTTGAAAGGAGAATATGGAACTTGAAGCAATGAACTTCCGCCATTTCTTCCGGTTTAAAATAGGGGGAAAAATGTACAGAGTTAATGAGTAGAAGATGAGCAGGCAGTTGACTGCACCTCTTGGCCATTGCATGTCACAAAGCAATGAAGGAATCTTGAGGTATAAGAAAATCAGCTGCCAGGTGTCTCTACAAGTGATCTTGTTAAACTCCACAAGGTAAGAGAAATGATTACCCGTATCACCATCCTTACCCATTATGTGTGAGTTGTGGTGGAAGGTGAAGAGGCCCATCAGGCATGATTCTTGTAGTGCATAGATCGTCTTTTCGCATGCAGGTTGGGTGGCAAGGAAGATAGAGCTACTCGTCATTTTCGCAAGGGAGTACCGGAAGAGCGAAGTTCATGAGGCAGTGTTGGGCTTGAAAGATAGCCAACAAAGGAATATGTTAGGATTAGGTTGGGTGAATGAATTATTTGATTTAATTTAAATCCAAAATTGTATTATTTTTAGTCTTTAGTGGTAAAGTGTCATGAGTGGTTATATGATGATGTCTTTGATTCTCTGAGGTTGGAGATCCAATCCAGGTGAATAAGGTTTTTATTTAATTGACTCAAATGTCAATGTGAATAACTGAAAGTTGTAGATTGTATGTGTCATGGTTCATGATTTTAAACTAGCCAACATTGATAAGTATAGGTGGCTACAATATACAAATTGATATGATATTTATACTTTAAATAAAAGTCATAATGTTTTTCAAATAGTATGTAAAAGAAGATGATTGCACTAAATTGTTAGCTAACTTATACGTAATATATGTTAAGTTGTTCTTTACTATATCTTTAAATATTAACAAATAGAAAATAACTATACTATATATATATATAATGTAGAAGTTACTCCTCAACATATAATCTTTCATGCAGTGCATGTGACTGTTGTTGACATTCACCACAATCATACTTATATGGTTAATTTGATCAAAACCAGATAAAGGTTCACTGTCTCCTCAACTTATAAGTGCGCATCATGAAGATTATGCCCCACACCCTAGTAGACACAAATTTGAAACCTTTGTCATCCTATCCGGCAAGCACATCATAAGGAGTTTGTTTCTACGGTGCTTCTTTAATTAATTTTCTCATATGTCTAGCCATCAAAATGGCTTAGATGAAGAAGATCTTCACTATAACTTTCAATCTCATCTCTCTTATATACCTAGTAATCTACTTAGTCTTGAAAATTATAGCACTATGATTTCATTCTTTTTGTTACTATCGGAAGATAACTAGAGCATTGAGAAGGACAATAGAGAACAGTCAAGCAGAAATGATTCTCATATACCGAATCAATCAAACAATGACTTTACATGGAGGGTTATATGCTCAGTCTAATTACAAAGACTAAGTACAATTGGGATTACAATAATACCCTTAATACTATCCATGGCAACCCACACATAGTCTGATATCAAGCTCTCCCAATCCCACTATATCAAACATCCCCTAAACTGAACAAATATATAAAGCTGCAAACCCTCTCCCAAACCTATGACATACACCTATACAATTGACTCTACGGTTTCCATGCCCTATGACAATCCCAGTCAGTTTTGAAGTAATGTAGGCATCCTATAATATATGGCATTTACATGACCATATATAAGCTATGCTATCAACAAATTATCTCAGTATTATGCACACACCACAAGAACACCATTGGAAAGTTGTCAAACTAGTGTTGAGATAATTATAGCAAACCATCGTGTTAGGACTTACCTTTTCTATCTTAGAAAATCATGTCTTGCAGATTTACAGTGATGCAGACTGGGCTGTGTGTCAGAATGATAGACATTCCACCACTGGATCCTACATCTATCTTGGCCCTAATCTTGTCTCTTAGAGCTCCCGTAAGCAACGAACTATCGCGAGGTCTTCCATTGAGGCTGAATTTAAAGCCTTGGCCACCGCAACTTCAGATTGCCTGTGGATTCAAAAACTATTAGTTGAGCTTCACATTCCTCTACTGCAAGCTCCATTCTTGTATTGTGATAACATTGGTGCAGCAAACCTGGTGGTGAACCTGACGTTTCACAGTCTCGCGAAGCATGTGAAGGTTGATTTCTTCTTTGTTCGTGAACAAATTCGAAATGGAACTCTAAAAATCGTCTTTGTTCTCTCTTATTCATAACTTGTGCAGACTATTACATGAAACCCTTGACTGTCTCGAGCTCAATTCCTCTCTTTCCAATCCCAAATGCAAGTACTTGGGTCGTGGGAGGATAAAGTCTAGTAGGCTCAGTCGAGTTCATCAGCCCATTGTAATAATAAATATCTAGCTCCACTCTTTATAATATATCTCTTCTTTTACAGTCTGTATAAACATCACTCATTGTAGCTCGATACACACTAGAACAATACAACAATAATTGTTTCCTACTCTTTTATGAAAAGTTCTCAATCGAAACAAAGATTCATTGAATCATACACAACGTGGAAGGCTTAGAAATGTCAAGAAACAAGAGGAAGAAGAAGACCTAGCCGGAATGGCTTGGCTCTACACACACTCACACTCGCGATTACAAATAACCTAGCCACTGTAGCAACTTATAACCTAAACACACAGATAGACCGCTGGGCTAATACTAGTGACCGGCCCACTACTTAACAGAGACCAATCCGGTCCAGACTAAACCCAGCAAATATCCTAACACCCCCTCTCGAAAACCAGGAGGAAACAACCTCATGGTTTTTGCCAAGCTACAATCCTCATAACAGCAAGACTAACCACACTAACCCTCTTCTAACCTCAGTCCCATCTTCTTCATCTGTAAAGGGTAAGCTCTTCCAGGCAACAGCTTGGTTAGAACGTCTGCTACCTGATTCCTGGAAGTGACAAATTCAATGATCATCATGCCCTCTTGTAACTTCTGCCTGACGAAATGAACATCAAGCTCAATGTGCTTGGTCCTTTCATGCAGGACTGGGTTCCTTGCAATGTAGATGGCTGCTTGGCTGTCTGATTTCACAGGGACTGGAAGAATTTGTTGGACTCTAAGCTCTGCTAATACTCTAGTCACCCAGCTAAGTTCTGCTGTGACATTTCTCATAGCTCTGTATTCCGCCTCTGCTGAGGACAGAGCCACGGTCATCTGCTTCTTGGACTTCCATGACAAGGGACTGCCTCCAAGCTGGATAAAATATCCACTGATAGACCGTCTAGTGTTGGGACACCCTGCCCAATCAGAATCACAGAAAGCAATGAGTTTAAAATCATTCCTAGCATTAAAGAACAGACCATAATTTATGGTCCCCTTAATATAACTTAGGACATGCATAGCTGCCTTATAATGAACATCAGTGGGGTTACTCAGAAATTGACTTAAAACTTGAATACTAAAACTTAGATCAGGTCTGCTATGCCCTAAATAGGAAATTTTACCTACCAATCTTCTGTACAGAAAGGGATCATCCAGAGGCTTACCATCATCTTTCCTAAGTTTTAAACTAGAATCCAAAGGGCTTACAGCTGCTCTTTCATTTGAACAATCAAATTCCTTCAGTAAATCAACACAATACTTCCTCTGTGTCAACACTACCCCCTCTGCAGTGTGTAAAAATTGCATGCCCAGAAAGTAATTAAGCTTGCCCAAATATTTTATTTTGAACTCTTTGTTCAGACCTTGTTTAACAGATTTTATGAGGTTTTGATCATTCCCAGTAATTAATATATCATCTACATAGACAACCAGATAACAAGCAAGATCATTTTCAACCGTAACAAACAGGGAATAATCATTTAAGGACTGAATAAAACCAAAAGACTTAAGGAACACACTAAGTTTGTGATGCCATTGTCTAGAAGCCTGTTTAAGGCCATAAAGAAACTTATTTAATTTACAAACCTTTCCCGATCCTTCCTCCTTGTATCCTTGGGGCATTTCCATGTATACTTCCTCCTCTAATTCCCCATGGAGGAAGGCATTATTAATGTCCAGTTGACTTATTACCCAATTTCTCTTAGTGGCTATAATAACTAAGGCCTTGATGGTGGTGAATTTTACCACAGGGGAGAATGTCTCTAGGTAATCTATCCCATATCTCTGTGTGTACCCCTTAGCTACAAGTCTAGCTTTGAATCTCTCTACACTACCATCGGCCTTGCACTTAATTTTGTACACCCATTTACACTTAACAGGCTTCACCCCCTCTGGTAAGCTGACAAGTGTCCAGGTGTTATTTCTTTCAAGGGCAAGAAACTCATCAGCCATGGCCCTTTTCCACCTGTGGTCCCTAACAGCTTCTTCAAAGCTAGTAGGTTCTGTCATTGCATCTAACTCAGTGTGAACACAAGAAAAACTATGCTTATCAGTCAGAATTATGCCAACAGTTTGTGGCAGATTCCTACTTTCAATTATGCTACCATTTTCATGTAAATTAATAGCTTCAGATTCAGATTCAGATAAGCACATATCCACAGAATTTGCATGCACAATTCTATCTTGCAATATCTCAGAGAAACAATCAGAAGTGTAGTTGGAAGGAAACTTATCTTTTCTTGAGTTTGATGAGCCCACAATGTAGTCCTCCAGATATCTGGGTGTGGTTCTGGGTCTCTCTGACCTTCTTAACTCTTGTCCTCCTTCATTGGGTTCTGCTTCTGTTGTTTCTCCTGCTGTTTCCTCTGGTATGTTATCCACTCCTTCCAAGATGTCATTTCTGCTATCTTGAAGATTGCTGCTTTCTTCTCCAGATTCTTCTTGTACTTCTGTCTCGTCTTGTACATTGGGCCTTTCTTGTCTCACATTACTCTTAACATGGTCAGTCTCAAGCAAAAAATCATCTTCAATATACATAGAATCCCTTGGGCAACCAGCAGGTATAATTTCAATTAAATTATCTCGTTTCTGTCTGTAAGGAAAAAATTCCTCGTGAAAGACAACATCTCTGCTGTATATAATTCTATTGTGATCAATGTCATATAATTTAAAGCCTTTCTTATTTTGTCCGTAACCTAAGAAAACACATTTCACTGATTTGAACTGAAACTCCTTTTGAGGTTTATTATCATGGGCAAAACAGAGAGCCAAAGACCTTAAGGAAAGAATAATCAGGTTTTTCACCATGTATGATTTCAAAGGGAGTTCTATTATCAATACTTGTTAAAGGCATTCTATTTATTAGGTAAGTGGCAGTCAAAATACTTTCCCCCCAAAATTCCTTAGGGAGAGAGGAATGGAACATGAGAGCTCTAGCTGTTTCAAGAATGTGTCTATGTTTTCTCTCAGCCACACCATTTTGTTGTGGTGTGTATGAGCATGTGGTTTGATGTTTTATTCCTTTAAGCCTAAAGAACTCTACTCCAGCACTAGAGCTTCCCAGCTCCAATGCATTATCAGATCTGACACATTTGATCCTTTTATTAAATTGCCTTTCTATCATGTTTATGAAACTAATGATAAGGCTTAAGGCTTCAGATTTATATTTACATAATTGAGTCCAAGTCACACGACTCTTGTCCTCAACTATAGTTAAAAAATGTGAAAAGCCATCATGAGTTTTCATATTATAGGGACCCCAGAGGTCTATATGAATCATGTCAAAAACTTCTTTAGTTTTTATAGAGCTGGAAGGAAAAGCTAACCTGTGGCTTTTAGCCCTATTACATGGTTCACAAAGGAAAGAATCAACTAATTGTTTTTCTCTGACCAGACCTAACTTGGAAATTCTTTCCTTGGGCAGATGCCCTAATCTACAATGCCACATGCCTAAAGAACTATTACAATTCTGTTTAGGGGAGTGAATACTTCCCTTACTTATTTCTGTACTAAGGCATCTTTGCTCTCCCTTATCACATTCCTTATCAAGAACATAAAGGCCTCTCTGTATTTGCCCAATCTCTACCTCCTTCTTGTGATCACAGCCCTGATAAATGCAGGAACTAGGATTAAAATACAGCCTACCATTCATTTGTCTAGTCAGCTTACTCACAGAGATAAGCCCAAATTTAAAGCTAGGCACAAAAAGGACATCTTTAAGTTCTATCAGGTTATTGACTCTAATATCTCCTATTAATTTAACCGGTTGAGGATGCCCATCTGGCATTCCTACAACATGGGGTTTTTCCAGGAAAGAAACCTGATGAAACAGGGCTAACTCACCGCACATGTGGTCTGAGGCACCACTATCTATAATCCACTGAGTTTTCTTATCTCTAACATTATCAGAAGCATTAAAGCTATTATAAGTATTGCAAGTTTTGTTATTTGTAAAATAGGAGAGATCCTTACCGATGAATCCACAGTTGGATTCAGCAATTTGGGCCTCCTTATCTTTGATCTGAGACTTGCTTATGTAGGCAAGTAGTTGATTAACTTGCTCTGGAGTGAGAGTTCCTCCGAGAGGATCCTTGGGTCCTTCTTCCTTTGAATCAGTAACATTGTTGGCTTGAATCTTCCTTTCTTTACCCGTTCGCCATCCCGGTGGGAAGCCATGCTTCTAGAAGCATTTTTCCTCAGAATGTCCCAGCTTGTGGCAGTATGAGCATTGTAGATTTGGTCGCTTCCCTCCAGCTGATTGACCACGCCCAAAATTTCTTTTACTTTGACTCACAGAGAAAGCCATTGGTGGTTCCGGCTCAGTTGTCGGTGCCGAAGTTAGGGTTTTCTGTCGTTCTTGCTGTATCAAGAGCGAGAAGGCTTGTTCAATGCTTGGGAGTGGAGAAATCATTAAAATATTCTCTCTGGCTGCCCCGTATCTATCATTCAGACCCATCAAGAACTTAATTAATCGCTGGTTCTTGATGTAGTCCTTGAATTCCTTGTCTGTGGCACAGGAACATACTGGAAGGGAAGCGGCAGTGTCAATTTCATCCCAGATCCCTCTGAGTTTGGCAAAGTACTCTCCTATCGTATCGTTGCCTTGGAGGGTGTTTACCAGGCGGCGCTCAAGGTCATACATTTGGGTCGCATCCACTTGACCGTATCGCGCGCATAAGTCCTCCCAAATTTTTGCCGCTGAGGAACGAAACAACACAGAATCTGCGGGGGACTTCTCCAAGCTCATCAGGAGCCACGACCGCACCATGTTATCGCAGCGAGCCCATGCCTCAGCTTTCACTTCGCAGTCGGTGGGCTTCTTGAGTGTGCCGTGAACAAATACGAGTTTGTTCTTCGACCCGAGGGCGATTTCGACCTGGTGTTTCCATCGAGTGAAACCGGGACCTCCATCGTACTTGAAGGCTAACGCTTGCCCAGGACTTTCGGAACTTGCTAGATATAGTGCATCCCCAACCTTAATGATGCTGTTGCTGCTGGCCTTTGCGTCGTCCTTCCCCGCATTAGGGTTCTTGTTTTTACCATCGTCGTCGGCCATTTCTTATGCGGAAACCAAGAAGCGGGCTGAAGCGAAAAACTCTCTTCTGTGAAACCCAAAGAACGGAGTTGAAGCGGAAAATCGAAAAATCGAGGGATGAGAGCGGGTTTGGTGAAATCGACAGAATCAGGGAAAATGAATCGAGGAGGCGATGAAAGAGCTAGGCCCGATGACCTTCATTCTCTGATACCATGAAAAGTTCTCAATCGAAACAAAGATTCATTGAATCATACACAACGTGGAAGGCTTAGAAATGTCAAGAAACAAGAGGAAGAAGAAGACCTAGCCGGAATGGCTTGGCTCTACACACACTCACACTCGCGATTACAAATAACCTAGCCACTAGCAACTTATAACCTAAACACACAGACAGACCGCTGGGCTAATACTAGTGACCGGCCCACTACTTAACAGAGACCAATCCGGTCCAGACTAAACCCAGCAAATATCCTAACATTTTATCGATGTTCCTCCATCCTGTTCAATATCTATATCGTACTACTTACAAGACCCATCATAAGTTTTCCACCCTCATATTATAAATTTGTCCTAAGTATTGTAATATATTGATTAGTAATTGGATAGTGGGAACCATAAATCAACATAAGAAGTGGAAACCATAAAAAAGATTTCTAGAATCAGTCAAAGACCTTAAACATGTTATATGGTATCTATAAAACAATGATTATGTGGGATAGGCGGAAGCTTATGATCCTCATCTCATTTGTATCTTCAAAGAGTAATGAGTAGGATTAGAGACAATATAAGGGATCGATTAATGATATGATCTTTTTTTTTTTAAGTGACTGAAAGTTCAGCGTAAGAGCGACATTGAGGTTCTAAATGAACCTTTTTCAATACGGTAGTGGTTAAGTTTCAAACCCAGGACCTTTGATTCTAAGATATCACTACACTACCAACCAAACCATTCCAATAAAAACCCTTTTTTTTTGTTCCTTTGGGGATCTGATAGAAAATAATGAAACCCTCATTCTTTTGTTTAAATTATGAGTGAATGGGGCTTTTATTTTGCGAGAAAAAACATTAATTTTTGTTAGCTTGAAAGGTTGTGGTATAATGATTTGAATCTTAAGGTTTCATCTGTAAATGATGTACATGATCTCGCAAACATTATGATAACCTGAGCTGCCTGGTGAAATTGTGCATGACAATAGTTAATAACCCCCAATTACCACAGTGAGATATATGCCTTCTGGTTAGACTCCGGTCTCAGTCGTTCCAGTCACCACCACCTGCAGTCGTCAGCATGCATGCCGTGCAGTACAGAGACAGATAGTTTTTACCCTTGTTCGATCAAATCAGACGGGTAGGGGGAAGCATAAAACAAAGATCAGAACCAGATTTGACCCTACTCTCTGCTAGCTAGCTGCAACCTGCAAGCGGGGCCAAGCTAGTCTGTACGTACAGCGCACACAGAGCTTACTCCTCCCTGATTTCATTCCTGTCTTCTTCTTTCTGTCGTCTGCGTAGTGCATAATATGCGTCCTAGCGTACGAGTGGAGTGGCCCCTCGCTCTCGCCCTGACCGCGACTCTCAGCGGTGGTGTCCTCTTCAATTTAATTCTATCGGATGGGATGGAAGCGGGACCGGCTCGAGATGGAAGGAAGCTAGCGCTGGGGCCGGCGATGAGGTTTCGGTGTGAGATTGGTTGTGACTGCATCCACGTGCGGTGGTGGGCAACACTGTACGTACCTCGTTCCTTTCAATTCAATTGTGCACAAGAATATAGGACAGAGGCGCCAAAGTTATGAATGGATAGATTTGACGGCTACACTTGACTAGCACTCGATTAACGGGCTTTCCATTTCTAACACCCTATTTGTGACGGATATAAAAGCCCAGTATAACACTGAGGCCCAATATTTATAAATATCACTCTTTCTATAAATAGTCTATATTGTAGTAATTATTTACAGTAAATGATAAGATCAAATAACAAACTTACTTTATGATACTTATCATGTATCATAGCTTTTCTGCTACGATGATCTTAGGGCCGTTTGCTATCCGTGATTACGATTTTTCACTTTTTTTTGGCTCCACATGTCAGCAGATGGTTGGTTAACAGTACAGTATGATGAGGTATAATGTATACTGTCCAGTTACCACACGGTAACTACATACAGATTTATAAAATCACAGTTTTAGGGGTCGTTCGCTCATCGCGTAGTGAAACACAGTTTTCCTGCGTTTGCATAAATCTGGATGTAGTTAACAAATGATGGTTAGACATGTGGACTATGGTCAGATTTTTGTGGATCATAAATATAAGCTGAGCCAATCACAGATGGACACTTGTCCTGACTTATTTTGAAAAACAGCTTAAAAATTGGAATACTCCCATCGAACAGCCCTTAGCTGTGTTTCAGTGTGTTGAGCGAACGAGACCTTAATCCAAAACAATGCATATGGATAATAACTTACCAGCTGCTGGTCTACCCTATTTTTTTTTTTTATAGTAATTGATCATTTGACAGGAAGGAATGAGGGCGATTTTGGTGCAGCCGCAGTGCCGCACTGCTGGAAACCAGAATGTTGCAAAGGGAGATAGCCAGATAAGTGAAGTGGAAGTATATGAACAATAGAGCAATAATCTACCGGTAAACTAGAGGGATTAAGAATTTTAATATGTAGATTTATATTTTCCATTGAAATTGATATAAAAAATTACTTTATAAAAAATTAAGTAAAAAAACAAAATTAATTTAATACATTAATTTACTTTGTTCAACATCTCCAATTGTTAATTATCACCATTTTAAAAGGACGCAAACCTAAATAAATAATTAATGTGTAACCGTTGAAAAAGTGCAAACCTATATTTAATTAGAATCTCCAACACATAACTAAATTTAGTCAAATAACTAGTATGTGACATATTCTAATTAAATATGGGTTTGCACCAGGTGGATACTGGTAGATGTTTTTTCTTTTGCTATTGAATATCATTTCAAGGATGTCACATCCACCGAGTATTTAGGAATTGAGAATGACATTACTGGTTATTATAAAAAGAAACACTTCATATCATTAATCAAACAACCGAGGAATTACGAGATATTGCATACAACCAAATCAGAACAACCTAGGGCAAACATCAACTGCGACAACTACTACTATATTGATTGAGTAGGTTGAGAGCCTTAAAGCTAATGCATGACCTAAAGAGAAACTGCTACTTCCCAAAAGAACCAACAACTAAGCTACACCACACTCACTCCTAATCTTGAGTCGAGAAGATACCAACAAAGTAACAAAAAAGTTGCAAACCTAAAACATAAGCCAGATGCAACCAAACAACTAACATAAAAAACTAAGAACGAGCAATAAGACGATGCTATGATAAATGAAAGAGGCATGGTTTGGAGTTTAAGAAGCTAAAGATGGTCCCAAGGAAATAATGTCGAATCTTGGAACCAAAGCCATTTAGAATCATTTGTCTTGACAAACCCTAGAGTCAGGGGTTACCGGTGCGGTTTAGGTGCTAAAAGGAATTCACTAGAGCCCTCCGGGCCCATTTGATGGATCAGCTCTATCGTTAGCTCATGCAACTATGGGTTGGTGACAAATTTATCCTTTTAATGACTAGGTCTAGAATTTTTGAGGTTTCAAACTTCCTCCAAAGAGCTCTGAAAACATGTCGATCGAAGCTACGTTTATGATTACCACCTGGGATCAGTGGCTAGTTTGCTCTTTTCGACACGGGGGGGGGGGGGGGGGGGGGGGGGTGGGAGGGACTCTTCAATTGGATCATTGGCTACTTGGGAGGCCTCTAGCTGGGAGTTTGAATATGCATAAACGTGTTTCTGGCTTGTTCCCTTTGTGTCCATATGCGCATCCGGTCCTGATCCGACTTCATGCGTGTGTGATGGGTCTGGAGCTGAGTGGCAAGGCTTTCTCAACAGACCACAAGCTATTTTCTATGTTTCGTGATCGAGTGCTACTACTGTCCAAGCGATAACTCGTCGCTCTTAACCATGGTTCATATGGGAAGATTCCCCCTACCAGATACTTCTGATTAGAGTAGTCCTTGGTTGAGTGAGTGAATAAGTCACATCAGAAGCAGATTGATGGCATACGCTTATAAGTAACCCAAAGAGCAGAGTCTTTTCCCTCAGTAGATATAGTGACACAACGTATAACCGGTTTCATAATGTCCAGAAGGACTTTATATGCATGAACTCTCCGCCAAATCAATTGTCGTCCTCCCCGTAATCCAGAAAACAGCTGAATCTATTCCTCAACTTCCGAGCGAAATCCTTATGATGGAAAAGGAAAGGGACATCGGCATACGCTTGTAAGTAACCCAAAGAACATAGTCTTTTCCCTCAGTAGATATAGTGACACAGCGCATGACCGGCTTCATAATGTCCAGAAGGAACTTTATACGTATGAACTCTCCGCCAAATTGATTGTCGTCCTCCCCGTAATCCAGAAAGCAACTTAATCTATTCCCAAACTTTCGAGCGAAATCCTTATGATGGAAAAGGAAAGGGACATCAGAGACCCTTACCCAAGTGGGGAACCAGCTAAAATCGCGGTCGCGGGGTGCCTTGAGCTTGTTAATTATTTGGAAGACGAGGAGTGATCCATCAAAGCAATAAGGCCCTTGATAGAGGATTGCATGCACCTTCTCTACTTTCTCAAACTCAAAGAGATAGAGGTCCTTGCCCGTAATACGAATTTCGAGCTCTCCTTCTTGTTACGAAGCTCGAACCAAAAAGGTTTCCATTGCCCGAAGGTCGACACTCTTAGATGCAAAGGACTTGTAGAGAAGGCACCTCTCAAACGGCAGTGAGAGCGGATGATCCTCAAGTCCATGTAGATCCGTGGCCCCTCTTTCATCTTTTGTGACAAAGAGATCCGCGTAACGAGTAGAGAGATCCTCCACCGTCTCATGCTAGGGGGGTATTGACCATTTCATAGGCAAAACCAGAAGAGAAGAAAAGGGAAGACTAAACAAAAGTATAGAGGTAATATGAGACAAAAACAAAAGACACCATAAAGACAAAAGAAAGAAGAAGAGAGGAAGAAGAATATCGGGAGTTAAGCCCACTTCCACATGCAGGAAATCATTATTTGAAGTCCCATTCCCAAAGATCTGCCACTATAATAACAATCGCAAGTCCCGAGAAGAAATAAGAGAAGGGGACCGGACAACAAGAAGATGTGGGAAGGAGGAGCGGCAGAGGACAAGCAAGGAAGAGATAGCAACGGCGGTGATAAGGCAAAGATGAAGGCGAATGAACAAAGGTTCAAAGCTCTCGCCGAAGGGAGAAAAGTGACATTATTGGTCATTGATTGACTCACAATATTGGTTATTGATCAACCCGCAATAAGAAGATTTATTTTCTCTATCAACTCACAATATTGGTTATTGATCAACCCGCAATAAGAAGATTTATTTTCTCTATCAACTAAGAGTTACACGAATTTGAAACTAATAAAGATTTAGGAAGTTTTGAACTTTGTAAGCTTGAATTTATGATTTTTTTTGGAAATAAAAAAGGTGGAAAGGGACACAAATAATTTGAGCATCAATCTCAAATCTACAACTTTGAAATAAAACCATCACACCACTAGACACTTTACTATTACATCCAGTATGTTTATATATATATGATAAATTTTATATTTGGTTGACATTTTTTTCCACCTCACTAAGAATGCTACCTTGACAATCTTTATTTTTTGGGCAAATTCATGATATACCCCTGTTTTCTTTCGTAATTCACAATATACCCCTGTTGGTTTTCGTAATTCAACTTTAAACATGTTTAAATGTTGTCCAAAATTGATGAAACTTTACATGAACGATGCTAAAGTATTATATTTTGGTCCAATATCAAATTTGAAGTTTTTTAAGCTCACATGTGACCTATGGGACCCAATGAAAATTGTGACATGTTCATTGGGTCCCACATGTCACATATGAGCTTTAAAAACTTCAAATTTGATATTGGACCAAAATATAACACTTTAGCATCATCCATGTAAAGTTTCATCAATTTTGGACAACATTTAAACATGTTTAAAGTTGAATTACGAAAACCAACAGGGGTATATTGTGAATTATGAAAGAAAACAGGGGTATATCGTGAATTATCCCTTATTTTTTTATAGTGTAGAATGTTTATTGAGATAAATAATGTTCTCGTTTTTCAAAAAGTATAAAAATATATCATTCTCATTCCAATACCTGCATGTTATAATATATTATATTCTTTTTTTTTCATCAGATGTCCCTTTACTTTTAAAACGAACTTTTAGTAATTCATTTAAAACAATTTTAAGAATTATTAGACTGGTATTATTGATAATTTGTAATTTGCTGATTTTAATAGCATATCCCATATGTACTCATGAAGTGCAAATGGAGGTCCCGGTGATGGAGCAACAACCGTGGGTGTATTTGGCTGGCTTTTTCTGGGGTTAAGGATGATGAACAATGGTAATGGCTTAGACAAGAAGATTTAGTTTTTCATAGAGCGAGAGGAGGAAGGAGGTGAGGCCAATGTAGTGTCGCTCTGGTTACGGTTTTTTTCCTAAGGACAAAATCGAGAGAGAGGCTCATGGTCAGTGAATGTTGGCTAGGATAAGAGTGGATGACGGCTATACAGTGGGATTCATCGGGAATGAGTAAGCATGAGTCCCGATTTGTAGGTTTTTTTTTCTAATTGCGGGCTTCGCTTGGGCGTGAACAAAGCAAAGAACGAGCTTCACAGGCTAGGCTGAATCTGGTCTTGACCAGAATATGTTGACCGGAACATGAGCAAAAATTAAGCCTTTCAACACACCTGCGCTCGGGTTTCAACCCTAGACCTATAGTCTCCTCCCTATTTACACTAAGGGGGCGTTTGGTTAAAAGGGGGGAAACGGAATGGAATCAGGAAAGGGAATGGAGAGGAATGGAAAAGAATTCCCTTTGATTTTCCTAGTGTTTGTTTGAGCTGGGGAAATGAAATAAATAACCGGTCAACGGCCACCGGTCAATGGTCAACGGTTGCCGGCTGCCGGTCAACGGCCATTAATTACTGGTCAACATTCACCGGTCACCGGTCAATGGTCATTAGTCATCGGTTAATGGTCATATGTTGTCGGTCAAAGTGTACTAGGGAAAGGGAATCCCATTCCCTAGTAGGGAGTGGGGAATCAGGAAAAAGGGTTTTGGGGTAATCCCATTCCCTTTCCCTTTCCTGAAAACAGGAAAAATTGGCAAAACAAACAGCAGGAAAGGGAATCATTCCGATTCCCTTTCCTGATTACCCCAAAACAAACGCCCCCTAACTAGCTACTCTATCAAACAAACTCGATATGAAAACATTAGAAAAAGCATATAAGCCATAGCTTGATCTGAATGAATTTCACAAAAACACTGATGAAGACACGGAGTGAAACCACAATGTTTTATCAGTGAAAATGAGATGTTTTCTTTTGAAAACATATGAAATAAACAAGACAAAGTAAAATAATAAAACAAGTAAGAAGGGGCGGGTTCGATTTATTGTTAAAAGTTATATTTCGGAGAATAAAGTTTTTCCTCAAATGTTTGGAAGCGTCTAATTTTTTTTAATAAAATGATGGTTTTATTTTGACATGCACATTAAGACATTGTGAGATCAAAAGACGATGACCCCTCTTATTCTATTTATTTTTATGAATTTTACTTTATGGCTGAGAACTTTTGATGTCTATATTTCCATCTTGCTTCTCTCTCACAAAACTCCTCTACCACATCTTCCCTGCAACCAAAACCACAAATAATACCCCTTCCGGTCCCTCACTGACTTCCTCTTCCTCCACAAAATATGGCACCTCATTCTCCTCTTCCAACCCACCATCCTACTAACACTCCTTCTTTCACCCATAATCTTATACAAGATAGCCATTCACCCCATTAAAACACTAACCTCAATTCTCCTACCTTGCCCTTGCCTACATCAAACACAAACTCACCACCCGAAACACAAGAACATACTCGAGCCGCGTCCCCTACTCCACCCTCTCCCTCTCACCATCACATAACTACACGAGCCAGGGAAAACGTTTTTAAACCTCTAGTTCGATGGAACAATACCTTGGCCTTATCCACCTCACATCCATACGATCACCATGAAGAACCCACTATAATCCTAGATGAATCAACCTTCAAGGAAGCTTTACAACATTCAGCATGTAGAGAAGCTATCAACAAAGAGTATAAGGCTTGCTTGACACTTGTACTTGGGACTTGGTTCCAAAACCTCATGGGGCCAATATTCTAGGGGTAAAATGGGTTTTGAAGACCAAATTCTTAGCTAATGCAAATGTTGAAAGAAGAAAAGCTAGGTTAGTATCTCAAGGCTACAACCTGAATAAAGGCCTGGACTCTGTTGAAACTTACAGTCCAATTATCAAGGTGGAAATTTGTGTTGTTTTGGTTGTAGCAATGTCAAGTGACTAGCGTACCAGACAATTAGATATTCATAATAATTTTTTAAATGGAGAGCCAGAAGATCAAGTGTTTGGCAAACAACACCCCTGGTTTTATTGACAAATGAAAGCTTGATTAGGTGTGCAAGTTAAAAAAGGCCTTGGTTGGCTTTAAGCAGTCTCCAAGGATCTGGTTTTCTACTCTAAGTTCCTTCCTAATGGAACTAGAGTTCACTACTTCTACAAATGACTAATTATTGTTCATTTTCAAGCATCAAAAGGATGTAATTTTTGCTCTTCTATATGTGGATAATATTTTCTTAACCGGCTCATTTATCAAACTGTTACAAAATCTCATTGAAATCTGATAAGTGTTAAATATATGACTTTTAAGGGTCTAATCCACTTAATACTCGTAGTACTTTGAGCAATATGTCTCACTTATCATGTGATTTTCCTTATATGCATGTTTAGATGTGAACTGATACATTTTATGTGTCAAATATAGGAAAAATCCTTGAAATTGCATAGGTTATCTACAACACACTAAACGGGGAGCACAACGGAGTCCAAACGAAGAATCTAGTCTCTGTTAAAATTATGTCCAAACATATGTCCGGACATATATATCTGGACAAAGACCGAAAACAAATTACAGATTGAAAGGATTAGGGTGCTGACCGAGTAGGTCTAAGGTGTTAGTCTCAAACCAACTCGACTATGCCTGAGAATGTAGATGTGGAAGCTTTTGTTGAAATTTACAAGCAGAGAAAACTTGTATTGAAAACTTAATGATGAATTTACAACCTAGTTCTCTATATTTGGGGTTAGACAAAGTAGCTCTGAGTGTTTGGGTGCAATAGCTCTATAAGCTAGATGAATCTATATGAGCATAGAACAGACATAGTCTCGAAATAATCTCTCAAAGTGAAAACTCTCTCTGTATGACTCTCTCTCTCTCTAGAAATATGGAAGTGAAAAGCCCAACTATTGCAAGTGACTTCCAACTTCTTAAATACTGATATTACATGAAGTCACTGCTCCCATAACGGGTAAATTGATGTTTCCACGACCTCCTATAACCTCTCACAAAGCATTGGGCGGGAAATATCTCAACTACTCTGTAGTGGGACTCTTACTGGCCTTCTTTAACCTTGATCGCCTTGATTTTCGAAGCTGATCATATGTGAACGTGTGTAGCAGTCATTTTCTTGTATTTTTCCATGTTATAACATTAGAGGTTCACCTCCTATATCTTCTTGAATTTTCTGAGAATCTTATGTCGCAGCACGACTCCTTACGCAGTGAGACTCCTTCTGTCACCCAGATTTACTCTATTGCCATTATCAGCAAAACCTAAGGTTCCAACATTTCCCCCTTTTTGTTGATGATGGCAAAGGGAACCGACTCTGTCAAGATGAGCTAAAGTTCCCCCTTAAGTTGAGCATCATTAATAAGATGAGATGAATGCAAACCGTTGTCAAATCGAGTTTGGTTGACTTGTTCTCTTCTTTGGGAGTTACTATTCATTAAACTCACTCTCTTTGACTTGGTCTCTTTTTGTTGCATCAATTCTCAGACTGACTCTTGCTGCTAGCTAGGCTTTGGCAATCTTCAGCAAAACTCTAACAACTTTAAACACTTTCCCCCTTTTTGATGATGATGCCAAAAACCACTCGGGTGAATCTCATAGCAAGAGTTAACCTGTAAAAAAGACATACAAGCAAAACAAGCTTGGAAGAACCAATCTCATTGACTGATTCCCCCTTAGTCCAATATTCCTCCTAAGTTTGAGCATGTCATTTAAGACAAGACCAGTAAGAGGAGCATAATAAAATTAAACTAAGCTTGAACTAATACAGTCTGCTTGACCATCAAGCAGGGCAAAATCCTTTAGTGCAATTTAAGTCTTCCTACCACAAAAAACATTAATTCGTTTTATTGAGAGTGGGATTCACCGCTTTCCCCCTTTTTGACATCATTTGGAAATGCATGGTGAGTCTGCCTAACATCCAGAAGCGATCACATGGCTAAATAGTCAACCGACAGGGTCTACCAAAGTTTGATAAAACCACCGGCAAGATAAACAAAGTTTAAAATAGGTTAAAAGTATGGTTAGGGGTGCAGGCTAGGTAATGGGATGCGAGACTTGGTCTGTAACTTGGTATTGACCCATTCATTTGAATCTCAAGAGAGTGCTAGATGTGGCTAACCATGGTAGTAAAGCTTATTGGCGAAAGTATCCATACCCATATGCGCAAGCCAGCCTTGCTGTGAAGCGCAAACCAGAGTCACACGACTTCCACTCTTGCAAGTGGGGGCCGAAGCAAGAGTCTTCTTCAAAATTGATTTTAAGTTGAAGAGACGAGGATAATTATCTTGGTTTTATCCTTCTCATGGGCTTTCTGTCTTTCATTCTTTTTCTTTTCTTGGACATTTTTGGTCAGACCGACTCTGTCTGTATTCTTGGGCAGATTGACTCTAGCAGTATTTCTTGGATCGAGTGAAGGCAAGGGGCTATGATGGACTCAGGAGGTAAGAGGTAGTGGGTTTTGCTTCAGTGGTAGTGGCAGTGGGTTTGGTAGGAGTGGCTAGGGCATCAATAGAGATAGTGGTGGAGCCGGTGGAGGTTTGTTTTTCTTGAAGGGCTGTGAGTTGTAGGATCAAAGCTTGAAGTTGTTACAGGTCGAGGGTGAAAACTTTAGGAGTGGTTAAAGTTTTGTTAGTAGCCATGACAAAAATTACAGAAAAAAGGTTGAAGCATGGGCATGGTAGGTTGGGTAATTGACTAGGACAGTAAGGTAGGGTGGTGAGTGGGGAGAATTTTGGGATGGTCGATGTGGATGCATTGGTTGAATTTGTTAAGGAAAATTAGCAGGTTTTCAAACAAAATTTTTCAAACAAAGTTAAGTTGAACTACTTAACCAAGGAGATTCTGGTGCCAGAGAGACTATAACCGAGTACCCAGACTCTACCTCCAAGAGGGAGAGGAGATGCAACCATGCTCAGTCAGAACGAGTCATGCCATGGTGTATGCGAAAGAGCTCAAATGCAACCATGGGTGATGCCTTGGTGATGATATCAGCAAGCTGGAGTTTTCTACACATATTCGTAGAGAGAGTATGCTTGCTTCTGTACATGATTCATAGACGGAGTCTGCTTGCTTTCTGCACATGATTCTCATATACATATCGGAAATCCCAATCAACACGCTGCCATATGCCTTAAGATCACTAGTGTTAGAGCCATAAACCATATTCCTTAAGATCACGAGTCATAGAGTCATAAATCTTATAGTCCGTAGATGATAATAACATAAGATTGGAGAAATCACAAATTTGAGAGACACTAGGGAGACTATGTCCTAAAACAGCAACTAAGTTAACATTGTCGATTTTAAATAAAGAGGGGTTACCAATGGAGCCAATTCTTATGATTTCACTGTGCATGTTGTCTCTAAAAGTAACATTTCCCCCTTGATGGCCAGAGAGAGTCGTAAACTTATCTTGGTTTCCTGTCATATATCTTAAACAACCACTGTCTAGAAACCAAGAGTCATTATTTTTGAGCCACTCTGATTATGAGCGATTTTCTCACCATTGTGAGCCATCAAGCACATCAAACTGGTGGTGCCTGACTCAGTGTCCTCTGAGTTGGAAATTTCTGCCATCTTGAGAGATTTGTCAGCCAACGCAGGCTCTGATACCACTTGAAAGGATCGGGGTGCTCACCGAGTAGGTCTGAGGTGTTAGTCTCAAACCAACTCGACTATGCCTGGGAATGTAGATGCAGAAGCTTTTATTGAAAATTACAAGCAGAGAAAACTTGTATTGAAAACTCAATTATGAATTTATAACCTAGTTCTCTACGCTTGGTGTTAGACAGAGTAGCTCTCCCTAACACCTACACTCAAACAATTTAAATATAGATCAATACAACATGTGGAGTGTTTGGGTGCAATAGCTCTATAAGCTAGTTGAATCTATATAAGCATAGAACATCGACTCGAAATAATCTCTCAAAGTGAAAACTCTCTCTGTATGACTCTCTCTCTCTAGAAATATGGAAGTGAAAAGCCCCAACTATTGCAAATGACTTCTAACTCTTTAAATACTGATAATACTCGAAGTAACTGCTCCCATAGCATGTAAACAGATGTTTCCATAACCTTCCATAACCTCCCACTAAGCATTGGGCGGGAAATATCTCAACTGCTCTGTAGTGGGACTCATACTGGCCTTCTTTAACCTTGACCGTCTTGATTTTTGGAGATGATCATATGAGAATGTTTGTAGCAGTTATTTCCTTGTATTTCTCCACGTTTTAACTGTAGAGGTTCATCTCCTAGCTTCTAGAACTTTCCAAGAGAATCTTATATCGTAGCACGACTGTTACACAGGGAGACTCCTTCTGTCACCCAGACTTACTCTATTGCCATTATCAACAACACCTAGGGTTCCAACACAGATCTTTCCAGACATGTGCCAAGAGACCACACTGAATTCACAGATTTATCACTGCATAACATAGACATGTACACACGTGAACTATTCACACGTCGAGATATCACTTTCACTCCACCAATCATTGATGGCTACACCACTTACCATTAATTATAAATCATCATTGCCACATCATTCAAATTAATGATTCAAGCATTATTTCATTATGAAATCATTCACGTTATTAACGCCGGCTGAAGATTGAAAATAAAATGAACATTTTGGTGGGATGTTATATAAAGAGGGAATAGGGTTTGCTGCCTCTAATATGTTCTCGCCTCTATGTCTGCACCTCTTTTGGGGCTACGTCTGTCCCACTCAAAACACCATAATTCTACCAATGTTACACCACACTTCTGACACAGGATTAACGTAAAGACGGAGGTGGAGCGAGGATCCCGGAGTGAATCTTCTAAACCGGAGTTTTCTCTATTCTTCTTCTAAATCTGTTTAATGTCTTTCTCTATTGCTTTTCTTATTTTTTAGAGCCATGTATGAGTCATTAGTCAAGCTCCCGGATTGGTTTGCGAACCGGATCTTTAGATTTATTTTTCATCTTTCCATTATTATTATAATTGGAATAGTTTGATTCCATTTGTTCATGTGTTTTGATTTTCCTAGCTAATTATCAAAATACTCTTTGTAGTTCTCTAATCTAAATGTGGTGCTGAGATAGAGCTCGAGAGATAGAAAGTTGAACTGGATTAATGACTAGAAGCATGACTTGTATATAGGTTAATATATCTCCAATAGGAATTGGTTATAATAAGATTGTCTCGCGGCTTGTTGTTTCAGTCAATTAGGATTTGTTGTACAGGGTTTGGTCAGCGAATTAATTAAGATTCATGAGTTTATTGCATAATTAGGGAAAGTTTATTTGATAGATATCGAAAGAGAAGGTTCGTAGAACAATTCGGGGTCCTTCTTAGGATTTCAAAGTACCAACCTTAATTCCTTATTTAGTTTATTTAATTATTTTACTAGTTGTTTATTAATTGAGTCCTTAATTAGATATTCCTCCAAAAAGTGATATTTCATGTTTTCTACTTTAGTTTAGCATTCTCGGTTAGATTTATAAATTGTCAGTTAATTGAACGAGGTCTGAGAGTTTGACAACCACTTAATCAATGTTTCCGCAAAATGATAGGTACACTGCCAAGGTGGTAAAAGGATTGTCACAACATAATTTTACTGCAACAAGTTCTTGGTGTCGTTGTCGGGGACCTATGGCACGACTAATTGACAATTTTATTTATTTGATTGAGATTTTATTAGTTTAGTTTTAGTTTAGCTTTTCTTTTATTTTGTTAATTAATTGCATTTTTGCTTACTTTGTTTTTATTTTATTCATTTAGTTTTGTTTCTCTTTTTAGTTTTGTTGATTAATTTCGTTTTTGTTTCTTATTTTTTTAGTGTGTAATTTTGTTTTTGTTTATTTTATTAGTTATTATTTGTTTAATTTTGGTTTTAGAATTTAGTTATAATGTTTGGTGTTTCATTTTTGTTTATTATTTATTTTTACTTATTTTAGTTTCAATTATTGTTTTCATTATTCTTAGTTTATTATTTAGTTTATATTTCGGTTACTTATTTTACTTGCTTTAGTTAATTCTCTTTGCTTTACATTCAGTTTTCCTTTTTGTTTTATTTAATAATGTATTCTTAGTTTGATTTTAATTAGGATTTGTTTTTGTTAATTTTATTGTTATTTTATGTTTCTTTAGTTTGATCATCTTATTTTATTTTCATTTAATTCATTTATTTTAATAGTTCCCTTTTGTTTCTATTTTACTTTTAGTTTTTGCTTTTGTAGGCTATTTGCTGATAATGGTGAGCAACATGGATGAGTTGAGAAGAGTGCTAACATAGTTGGAAACGCCGGTTGCAATAATGAACATAGAGCAGAATTTGAACAGGTATAACCATTTGGGAACTCGAAGCTACAACCATAAACGACAACATGGTTATTAGTAACCACACCAGTAGACTTATTAGGAACCTTATTGGTGAGATAAGTGGAGAACAAGTCATTCTACAACCATCAAGAGTCCTCTTAGAGGGATATGAGATATATATATATATATAAAGTATGCAGGAAGAGATCCTGGTGCAAAGGTAATGATAGGTTTGCCGATCTAGATGCTCATTTTGCAGCTCAAACAGTGTTTAATCAGAATGTGAAGAGACTGCTCAGTCAGATCTCGCAGCAACTATCACAGGAGTAAACAAAATTCCTCTAGAGCCAAAGTCATTCAGGCCTAGTGAACCAATTACAAGCAGAGACTTTGAGGAGTGAAAACCGTTTCAAGCCTATTATTTTTGAAGATGAGAAGTCTGATGAAGGGGTTGAGCGATACGTTGAAGAATTATATTACCCTCCCACTCTAGCCCCGCCTGAACCGAACTACTCAGCGATTGAGAATGTTTTGCCCGAGCCTCTCTACGTACCAGTGAAGATACCAGTGGATTGTTCTATTGAGCCTCACCAACTAAAAGAGGATGTTTACGTCCTCGAATCTGAGGAGAAAGCACCACCACCGACTGGTCACCAACTTCTTCATCATCTCCAGGAGTCTCGCCAACAGAAGGAGGATGTTTACATTCTCCAAGTTGAGGAAGAAAACCACCATCACCCGGTTTTCAATTAGAGATTCGTTGCCGACAACACCTCCTCAAGCAACACATTTTGCGAAGTTTATATTTTCCAATATTTTAGAGGTAACGCTTTGTTTTAATCCAGGTGGATTGGTAATGGTCAATGCGGTTTCTTTCCCCTAACTGTTAAAGCCATTGTCAACTTTTATTTTTGATCCTGGTTGAGTTGTTTGTTTCTATACATTGTTTTAGTTTATTTATTTAGTTCATTTTTGCTTTACTAATGTTAATGTTTTTTTATCTTACTTGTTTTGCATTAATTTCTTTTCTTAGTTTAATTTTAGTTTTCTTTCAGCTAGAAGAGACAGTTATTCCCGTGTTACTAATGCAACGCTTCTAGCGTTATGTGCTATTTTATTGAGTGTGTGCAGGTGTAATATTTTTATAATCTCTATCTCTTTAAGGTTGGACACTTGCTTGGTCATAAGTGTGAGGAACACTTCTACCCTATTGTTCAAACTTAAGTGTGAGGAATGGAACCTTCCTCAATTAAAAGATATCAGGGGAGTTTCAGTTTCTCTATCTTTTTGTTTGTGTTCAACCTATCACGCTTATAATGCTTATTTTTTTTGTCAAGTTATGGTATTCTCAATGAAATTATTTATGAGTCTAGTATATTTTGAAAGGTCGTTTCTTGATTTTATTTTGTAAATAATGAGGACATTGCTTCACTTAAGTGTAAAGAAGTAGAGATCTTTCCATGAAAATATGTCAGTTGAAAGGTCTTTTCTTGGTTTGTTCTCTTGCTACAATGAATATACCTCTCTGATTGCTTATAAATGTTGAATTTTGGGTGACAGTTTTTGTAGAAGTTTAGAAATCGAGCCTGATGACAATATCAAGAATCTTTTTGCTTAAAGTTGACTAATTGTATCGTTTTCCTTAAATTAATTCTATTTTCAATGAAATTTGATGGTTTAGCTGGTTGTGGAAACTAGGTTGGTTTAGTTTGGGTCTTGGGAATGATGTGAAAGTTTGGAATGAAAAGGATAAGGTAAGGTACTCCTCTGCTCATGAATTTTCTGAACCGAAGCAGGCTTCTTTTATCTAGTCTTTATGTCCTCGGGGTTTTTTATCACCTATTTACCTAAGGTCTCATGATCTAGGATAGTTGGTTTAACGACGCTACAAGGATAGAGTAAAAAGTCTGGGTTAAAGAAACACTATGCAATTCATAATAATCGTTTGTTTTTTATATATAAAAAATTGCATTCGAAAAGTAATTGCATTTTTTTTATTATGAGTATGTGGTGTTTAAAGGTAATCGAAATAAGGTATTACTTCACCCCCCCTTGCCATCCAAAGGTTTGAGGAGTGAAATTTGTGGATGGTCACGAGCTATTATATGTTTAGTTTCTATAATCTAACTTTTCTATGCTCTTATAAAATTGTTCCTTTTCAATGTTTGAGAAAACTTAGAGCTAAGAGCATGATTATTCTTTTGATGATCATTTAGCTTGATTTTCCTTCTGTACTTGTTTGATTCTAGAGTTTAACACCATGACCTTAATGATAGTTCTATTCTTTTATTTGCTTGAGGACAAGAAAAAGCTAAGTGTGAGGAAGTTTGATAAGTGTGAAATATATAGACTTTTAAGGGTTTAATTCACCTAATAATTGCAGTACTTTGGGCAATATTTCTCACTTATCATGTGTTTTTCTTTTGATTTATGCTTAGAAGTGAACTGATGCATTTTATGTGTCAAATATATAAAAATCCTTGGAATTGTATAGCTTATCTCATGTGATTACAATTCAACAAACAAGGAGCAAAATAGAGTCCAAATTAATAATACAGTCCTTGTTAAAATTGAGTCCACACTTATGTCCGGAACAACCATATCCGCAGAAAGAACGAAAACAATTTACAGATTTCTCTAGACATGTGCCAAGAGAACTCACTGATTTCACAGATGCATCATTGCATAATAGAGACATATCCACGCGTGAATTATTCACACGTCGAGATAGGGTGAGGATTACGTGACGGAAAGGAATTCTCCGTGAAGTCAGAAGTCAGTGATAGGTGGCGTTTGTATATTTTTTTTGTTTTGCAATTTCTTATTAACATAACTAATTATATTCGTTTAACAATTCATCAATTATATTAACTACATGATTGTACATATTGTATAATAGCTAGTAGCTTTTAAATCTAATAATATTGATTGGTTATGTATACATATAAATAATGGATCACATATTAATTCAAATACATATCTTAAACAATTGAATATTTTTTTAAAAAAAATGCTAATTTAAAACCACCACTACTACAAAAAATATAGATAATGACATTTTTTTAACCCCACTTAATAAAGTGTAGTAAAATTTTTAATATAACCACTCTATTTAGTTACACTTGTTTGTGTAGAACTATATAATAAGAGCTTATGCTAAATGTAGGTACAAGTATGTATATATAAAATACAAAGATCTCTAATATCTCTACATCTATTATGAAGACACTTATAAGTTATAAGTGAAGGATTTAATTTTCCACATTTTATCTGTGTATAAAATTTGAACACCAAGTTAAATATTTATATTTTTTTAAAGCAAAAAACTGAATGTTATTGCTATTGTATTATGGTTTTCTAATCTTATAATATTTGTTGTTGATACATATATGTAATAACTGGAGTATAGCAATTCAAAATACATCAATGAAGTGATTAAAATTAAGAAAATTGCTAATACAAAACAATTACCAAGCTAATATTTATATTATTTTTGAAATTAAAAAAATTGATGTATGATATTTTTAAAAAATATTGCCGGTTAATTTTTTAACCTTCATGTTATAAGTTATCGTGTAGTGCATATGTAAAAATCAAATGTTAATAATTACGTAAAGTCGACTCCAACAATTCAGTTTATTATATAATGTTGGAAATGTTATGTATAATTAATCATGATGTGGAATCGTTTATATATAATAATGGAATCATAGAAACGTGGAAGCGTTTATATAAAAACATGGAAACATTTTTTAAAAAAGTGTGGAAACGTTTATATAAACTCGTGGATACGTTTATGCATAACGATGGAAACGTTATACTTGATTGTGGCGTGGAAATGTGTTGTAGAAACATTATATTTAATTGTGGCATGGAATATATAATTGGGTAAACGTATATATGTAATCATGGCGTGTAAACGTTATACTTGATTGTGGCGTGGAAATGTGTTGTAGAAACATTATATTTAATTGTGGCATGGAATATATAATTGAGTAAACGTATATATGTAATCATGGCGTGTAAACGTTTATATATACATCATGGAATCATATTGTGGCATGGAAACAATCATATATTCATGCCATAGAAACGTTATATATAATCATGGAATCGTAGAAACGGGGAAACGTTTAAATAAAAACGTGGAAACGTATATATAACAACGTGGAAATATTTAAATAAAAATGTGGAAACGTTTAAATAAAAAGTGGAAACATTATCCGAACTTGTGGACTCCTTTATGTATAACGGTGGAAACATTATATACTTGTGCGTGGAAACATCATATATAATTATAACAATGTTTATATATAATTATGTAGTGGAAATGTTTATATGTACTCGTGGCGTGGAAACATTATAGATAATCATGGAATTGTAGAAACGTGGAAACATTTAAATGAACATGTGGAAACATTTATTTGAATTTGTGGATACCTTTATGTAAAACGTTGGAAACGTTATTTATAATTGTGGTGTGGAAATCTATCGAGTTAGTGACAACAATATAAAGTGTAGAACTAATGTAAAAAAGATTACCCTACCCTCCAAACACCCAAAAAACCACCCTAGGATAGCTAAAAACGTCGAAGGCATTTTTATGGTTTGTAGTGCAAAACCCTAAAAAACTGTCGAGTTAGTGACGACAATATAAAGTGTAGAACTAATGCGAAAAAGATTACCCTACCCCCCCCCCCCCCCAAACACCCAAAAAACCACCCTAGGATAGCTAAAAATGCCGAAGACATTTTTAAGGTTTGTAGTGCAGGGTTTACCCTACCCCCCAAACACCCAAAAAACCACCCTAGGATAGCTAAAAACGTCGAAGGTATTTTTAGGGTTTGTCGTACAGGGTTTAGACCCTAAACCCTAAACCACAAACCCTAAAAAACTGTCAAGTCAATGGAGACAATATAAAGCATAGAACTAATGCCAAAAAGATTACCCTACCCCCCAAAAAACCACTCTAGGATAGCTAAAAACTGTCGAGTCAGTGGCGACAATATAAAGCATAAAACTAATGCCAAAAAGATTACCCTACCCCCAAACACCCTAAAAACCACCCTAGGAATGCTAAAAACGTTGAAGGCATTTTTATGGTTTGTAGTGCTGGGTTTAGGGTCTAACGACCCTAAACCCTAAACCACAAACCCTAAAAAACTGTCGAGTCAGTTGAGATAATATTAAGTGTATGTGAGCCTAATTTTATTAGAATAATTATGGTTATTTCATGGTTTGAATCTCTTCAATCAATCAATCACTCAAGTTTGTAAACTTATAAATGGTAGGAAAATATTCGTATACACAATGATTCGATAAGAACGATAAAAAGTAAGATATATAACAGTTAGTGTCATCTTTTTTAAAATCATGACGGACACGAATATATAAAGATATGTATATGTTTCTAATCATCAATGATACGTTTATAAATTATCGTAGATACGTAAAAATCAAGATTAAATGAATATGTAAAATCGACTTCACCAACTCAATTTATAGTTTACAAACCTTATTTATAGCCTTCACATTTATCAAGAAAGTATTATTGATGTAGACTCATTTTTTTTTGCATATGTGTATTATAGAATTAAGAAAGTACGGTCATATATGATTTTATAGAAAGATTATATGTAATTTATGAAATATACTATAATAATTATGTTATTCATATTAAATAAATATTACAAAAACATAAACTGGGTTGCTATTCGCAGTACAAAATTACTAATCACCGCAGTACAAATTTTTTTTAGGGAAAATTCACGAGATACCCCTGTTTCTTTCGTAATTCACAATATACCCTGTGATTTTTCGTAATTTAACTTTAACATGCTTAAATGTTGTCCAAAATTGATGAAACTTTACATGGACGATGCTAAAGTGTTATATTTTGGTCCAATATCAAATTTGAAGTTTTTAAGCTCACATGTGACCTGTGGGACCCAATGAACAGTGTTATATTCATTAGGTCCCACAGGTCACATGTGAGCTTAAAAAGCTTCAAAATTGATATTGGACCAAAATATAACACTTTAGCATCGTCCATGTAAAGTTTCATCAAGTTTGGACAACATTTAAGTATGTTTAAAGTAAAATTACTAAAATCACAGGGGTATATTGTGAATTACGAAGGAAAACAGGGGTATCTCGTGAATTTTCCCTTTTTTTAATTCATATTGACGTTGTACACATGTAATGATGTGTCGCTGTGTTTTTTTTTCCAAAAATCATTTGTTTTGTGTAAACTGCAAAAAATGCTCTAATTGAAACAAAAGACGATAAACCCGTATTTATTACGTTTGTATGTTATAATTTTGACTCCACGTAATTAAAACAACATTTTATGTTATGTTCGACTAAATTACAAACATTGGTACATATTCAGAATGTCGTATTGAATTTGCAGTTAAAAAATGCCAATTTCGGGTGAAAAAGGATTTAATTGTAATAAACGACGTTAACCCTTGTTAATTGCGTTTTAACGTTATAATTGCGACTCCCCGTAGTTAAGAAAAACATTTTACGCGTGTGTGTTTGACTAAATTACAAGCATTGTTACTTTTCAGAACGTCGTACTGAAATTGTAGTTCAAAACGTCAATTTCGGGTAAAAAATGTTGTGACTATATGTAGCCTAACCTCCCTTATTTTCTTCATTTCTCTCTTACTCACTGTTGGGCAAAATAATGTTGAAACTGTCTTGCTAACTATGGGCAATGAACCCAATCATTGTAGTACAACAAGGTCGTATCCACAGGGACTTCGTAACTATCTAGCTAATATAAGCTTAGTAAATGTGCAAGAGGATATATACAAAAGTGCATAATTGTAATTAGGGTTTTGGGTTTTTGGGTTGTAATTGGAGAAATAAAGGAAAGCAATAAACACTAAACTATCTAATCTAGGATAGGTGTAGCTCGGGATAGGATATTCGCACCCGTCATCCCCTTTCTACCAATGGCTGAACCTCGAACTCATAGCTAAACAACAAGAATTTAATTAATAACCAAATTCCGGTCTATTAATCCTAACCAATTTAACGGGGACTGAATGCTCGTTCAAATCCCCAATTCAATCAGAAGCATTAAGCACAAATCTACCCTAAGTTGCAATGAGAACCTCATCTCAAAATCAGTGAAAATCGGCTAACATTGATTTAGTCCCCAACGGTTTAGGTTTCTATCTCAGAATATCATTTTGATAGAATCCCACAATAATGCTCAACTAATCGGTAGGCCAAACCAACCAATTTAACAAAATAGAAGACAGATTGAGCAAAACCCTTAACAAATCCCCAAATCATGAGCAACGAGTTTAGAAGTCATAAACACTCAATAATCATCTTCATTAAGCTCAAAGACTAAAATAAAGCACAAACACAAGTTCAAGATTCAACAATGGAGTTTAGGGATTTTGGGACAAAATCCCCAATCCCTAGCTACAAATGATTCTACACAGCCATAGAGAAAAGAAAAGCATAAAAGGGAGAAGAAGAAGCCATTAATGGAGCTTGGAAGCTTTGGAGAAGGTGAGCTCTTTCTTCTCTTCTTTCTCCTCTTCTTCTCCTCTTCTTTCCCTTCTTTTTTGCCTTCTTCTCTGTGTTTTCGACCGGTGGAGTCGTGGTTGAAGAATGGGGAGAAGTGTCCCCAAAATCCCCGTTTTAAAACTCAAATCTGGGCAAAATACGCGTCGGACCGCCCCACAGGGGCGCGTCCATAGGGGCGGTCCACACCAGAGGCGATTTTCCGTGTTCCGAAATTGACTGGAGGGGCGGTCCACAGGGGAGGTCCGGACCAGAAGCAAAGAAAATGCTTTATCTTCTTCGTTTCAGCTCCGATTTTGGATCCGTTTGCGCCACGCGTTCCTCTCTTCATCTACTTTACTCCTATCTATGTTATTCCTCATGTTTAAACAATAAATGTGTAAGACACCAATGAAACATAAAACTAGAGGAAAACAAGCCAGAGTGGAGAAATGAGCATGAAAAGTGTTGATTAAACATATGAAATACTCCCCCAAAACATGCTCATTTAGACACTCATCACTCACTCTCTCTCCTCTCTCTCTCTTCCATCTGATCCTCCCTTCTGCCTGCCGGAGCCGCCACCGGAGCCACCGCCGGAGCCGCCACGACCACCAGCCGGACCACCGCGCTACCACCACCGGAAACTTTTTCCGGTGAGTTTTTTGAAATTGTTTTTGTAACTTATAGATTTGGGTGTCCTGAGTATGAATTTGCTGTTAGTTTTTTGAAATTTAACATCAATTGAGCTAGATCTAGCATGAAAGTTTCGAAATTAGCATGAAAATTTTGAAAAAAAAAACTGGGCGAGCAGGAGGGTGGCTCTACCTGGGCGCGGGCGAGCACCGCGACTGCTCTACCTGGGCGCGGGCGAGCTCCACGGCTGCTGTACTCGGAGACGAGCGGGCAGATGGGCTGCTCAGGGGTATGTGCGCGCGTTCGGGCAGTGGAGGCGAGAACACACTTGCTCGACCAGGAAGGAGGAGAGGACGTACGGAGCTCGCGGTGGATGGAGGCGAGCAGGAGGCCGGCTCGACCCTGGAGGAGGAGAGGAGCTCCGCCGCTCGCCCCGGTTGCAGGAGAGCACCTGCGCTGCTCGAACCAATTTTTTTTGTTTTGTTTTTTTTTTGAATTCTAATATTGTGAATGATTTTTAAATGTTTTAATTTGTTTATTTTTGAATTCTAATATTGTGAATGATTTTTAAATGTTTTAATTTGTTATTTTTTTGAATTCTAATAAATATTGTGAATGATTTATAAATGTTTGAATTTTTTTTAGGGAAAATTCATGAGATACCCCTGTTTTCTTTCGTAATTCACAATATACCCCTGTGATTTTCGTAATTTAACTTTAAACATGCTTAAATGTTGTCCAAAATTGATGAAACTTTACATGGGCGATGCTAAAGTGTTATATTTTTGTCCAATATCAAATTTGAAGTTTTTTAATCTCACATGTGACCTGTGGGACCCAATGAACAGTCACATATTCATTGGGTCCTACAGGTGACATGTGAGCTTAAAAAGCTTCAAAATTGATATTGGACCAAAATATAACACTTTAACATCGTCCATGTAAAGTTTCATCAATTTTGGACAACATTTAAGCATGTTTAAAGTTAAATTACTAAAATCACAGGGGTATATTGTGAATTACAAAAGAAAACAGGGGTATCTTGTGAATTTTCCCTTTTTTTTATTTATAATATTGTGAATGATATGATTTATAAATGTTTGAATTTTTTATGTTATGAATGAGGAATATAACTGTGTGATATTCATATGCAGTGATGGATCGCCTGAAAAAAGCAGTGCAAAATGTATACACGAAGAGGAAGAATAAAGACCGGGGTACGAAGCAGCCTATGACAGCCTCGTACCGTCGTGGTGTACGTGCTCCTGGTGAAGGGCCGAGTAATCCTGCCCCCCCCCCCACATGGAAGCAGCACGTCATTCATCGTTCTATCCGGGTCAATCTTTCAACGACCTGGCATTTCAAGTACCTGCACCACCAATGGTAGCGGAGGATGACTCGGCGATGTTCGAGCATATACCGAGGAGACGCATGCCAGTGGTGTCATCATCCAGTAGTGCTTGGTCTGACAGATCACTGCACAGCGCTAGCTACAACATCTCGGGCGAAGCAAGCCACCAGACTGCTCCGTTAGAAGCTCAGACGTCAGGCGGTGGTAGTTCATCACGTCCACCACGCCCATCACCCGCCCGTGCTGATGAGGACCATGTGATGACTGAGTACAATTTGTGTGGTTGTAGTTTTTTTCTAGGGGACTCGGTGATGGTGGAATTATTGCTGAAAATCCTGGTGACCTTGTTGATGATCTTTTGGTTGATTTTGTGGAGGTTCTTAGAACCGGTGGAGATAAGAAAAACAGGGGAGACTATGGCAAAAATTTTCTAGAAATGCATCATTTCTGTAGTGCTTTTAAATCAGCAAGATTGTAGCTTGATGATTGGAGAGCAAGCACGTATATGTCACGAGAAATGAAATATATCAAAATGTAGAAATTTCTAAGAAAGAAAAGTCCCCGAATTCAAATCCTATGAATCACATGATTGAAAGTGAATAACTATCTAACATGTACCAAAGATTGTATATGTCACGAGAATGCCTTTGTTTCTGTTGAGCTTGCTGCTGAGAGAAAGAATTGCGATATCTATGGGCCTTGGCAGAAGAAGACTTTGGTAGAATTGGTGTCATCACACAATGCATGGCTCCTTTCAAAGTTAACGATCAGTATTTGACAAATGTGCTTCTTAAGATCAATGCCAATCTGGGTGGTCTAAATTCTTTGTTAGCCGTTGAGTGTTCTCCAGCAATGATAGTGTCGAAATGAAATATCTAACATGTACCAAAGATTGTATATGTCACGAGAAATGAAATATATCAAAATGTAGAAATTCCTAAGAAATAAAAGTCCCCGAATTCAAATCCTATGAATCACATGATTGAAAGTGAATAACTATCTGACATGTACCAAAGATTGTATATGTCACGAGAAATGAAATATATCAAAATGTAGAAATTCCTAAGAAAGAAAAGTCCCCGAATTCAAATCCTATGAATCACATAATTGAGAAAAGGAAGCCTGAGCAGATTGTTATATTTAGGGATGGTGTGAGTGAGTCTCAGTTTAACCATGTTGTAAACATCAAGCTTGACCAAATTATTGACCATGTTCTAAACATCAAGCTTGACCATGTTCTAAACATCAAGCTTGACCAAATTATTGAGGCTTGCAAATTTCTGGATGAAAGCTGGAACCCCAAGTTTGTGGTGGATGCCCTGATAATGTCCCTTCCGGTACTGTTATTGATAATACGGTGTGTCACGAGAAATGAAATATATCAAAATGTAGAAATTCCTAAGAAAGAGAAGTCCCCGAATTTAAATCTGATGAATCACATAGTTAAAAGTCAATAACTATAACACCACGTTTATTCCACGTCCAAACATCTACCAAAGATTATAAATCCCGAAAATTATAACAACACGAGAACTAACAAGATCAATTACGCAATAACCAATAACCTAATTATTTCCTAACCTTTGTCTCTCTATTCCCTGTGCTATTACATTACGCCGCATCTCATAAATTGGTTCTTGGTGTTGAAAATCATCATCATTGGGCTCAATAGGATCATAAATAACAAGTAATGGAATATGAGCGATGAAATCATTATACTCCATGTAATTCTCCATCATCCAGCGAACTGATGTATCATTTCGTACATGAATAAAAGTCCACTCGTAGTCGCCCTCCAGCCCCAAATACACCATTGTTGTTATGTTTTTTCTGCCGAGGAGGGACTGTAGTGCTCGAATTACTCGTCGTTGTAGATCCCGGAGATTACTAGGATATGGCATAGTAACTTCTACGCGTCTGTGCCCCATTCTTCCATCAAATTGTGCTCCATGAAAGTAGCTACATAATTAACGTGCAAACAGAAAGGAAACTCCATTTGATTTTGAGAGCGTAATGGGAATTAAGGTATGAAGAGTTCAAGCAAGATGTAATTAGACAGATTCTGAGAGCACAGGGTAAGGAATGAGTATGTTGGGACACTAATACCCTCTTTTATAATATTTGAGTAACGGTCACTGACATGTCCAACGGCTAGTTCAACGGCTACTGAAAGAAAACAGGGTTATATCGTGAATTTTCCCTAAAAAGAATTCACCCCCACTATTCAAATTAGATTCTAGCCGAAGGAAGCGTACCAAACACACCATGGAGAAGTTGATGATCCGGTACAAAGTGAATTCAAAGTTACCATAGGTAATTACCTTTGTCAAAGAAAGGTACACATACCAGGTCACTGTGCACGTACCAGGTTACCGTTTCCAGTACAAAGTGAATTCAAAGTTACCATTGGTAATTACTTTTGTCAGGGAAAGGTACACGTACCAGGTCACGTGGCACGTACCAGGTTACCGTTTCCAGTACAAAGTGAATTCAAAGTTACCATTGGTAATTACTTTTGTCAGGGAAAGGTACACGTACCAGGTCACTGTGCACGTACCAGGTTACCGTTTCCAGTACAAAGTGAATTCAAAGTTACTATAGGTAATTACTTTTGTCAGGGAAAGGTACACGTACCAGGTCACTGTGCACGTACCAGGTTACCGTTTCCAGTACAAAGTGAATTCAAAGTTACCATAGGTAATTACTTTTGTCAGGGAAAGGTACACGTACCAAGTCACTGTGCACGTACCAGGTTACCGTTTCCAGTACAAAGTGAATTCAAGTTACCATAGGTAATTACTTTTGTCAGGGAAAGGTACACGTACCAGGTCACTGTGCACGTACCAGGTTACCGTTTCCAGTACAAAGTGAATTCAAAGTTACCATAGGTAATTACTTTGTCAGGGAAATACACGTACCAGGTCACTGTGCACGTACCAGGTTACCGTTTCCAGTACAAAGTGAATTCAAAGTTACCATAGGTAATTACCTTTGTCAGAGAAAGGTACACGTACCAGGTCACTGTGCACGTACCAGGTTACCGTTTCCAGTACAAAGTGAATTCAAAGTTACCATAGGTAATTACTTTTGTCTGGGAAAGGTACGTACCAGGTCACTGTGCACATACCAGGTTACCGTTTCCAGTACAAAGTGAATTCAAAGTTACCAAGGTAATTACTTTGTTAGGAAAGGTACACGGGTCACTGTGCACATACCAGGTTACCGTTTCCAGTACAAAGTGAATTCAAAGTTACCATAGGTAATTACCTTTGTCAGAGAAAGGTACACGTACCAGGTCACTGTGCACGTACCAGGTTACCGTTTCCAGTACAAAGTGAATTCAAAGTTACCATAGGTAATTACTTTTGTCAGGGAAAGGTACACGTACCTACCAGGTTACCCAGTACTGTGCACGTACCCCAGTTACCGTTTTTTGAACTTGTAACCTTGTGGCTAGTTCATGACCTTCCTATATTAAGGGATGCCTCCTCCATTTCATCTTCACTCACACTCCATATCTCGAAGCTCTCTATCTCCTCACTCTCTTCCAAAAATAATTTCATAAAAGTGTGCAAGCTCTCTAAACATGAGTCAATCTTCAGATTCCGATCATGAGTATGTTCCAGTATCAAGCCCAGTAAGTATTTAGTTTATTGTCTTTGTAAATCATATTCACACAAATATTTCATATTTCAATATTCGTCTAACATTCTCTCGACCCTTATTGCAGGAAAGTGACTCCACCACTGATTCAGATTGGAAGAATTTGATGAAGGCGTTCCAGATCATAATGCAGGATGGTTGATTACATGCACAGATGTATAATCGACCTCCGGTGGTGGATACAGGTTACTTATTTCAAACAAACCAGGCCTTTAGGAGTAAAGACGAAAGCTTGAGTAGATAGTGTTGGCCATCCCAACCATATCTACACCATAATACAAAGTTCTCGGTCGGGCCAAGATTTCCACATAACATGCGAGAGGTATTGGAAACCACGAAGGACATCACGACCTGGTGTCATCAACCGGCGCAGATCATCTAGTTCAAAGAAATGTGGTTGTCCTTTTCGAATTAAGGGGTATTACACAAGCTACGGGTGTTTCTTGAAAGTGGGTAACGGATGGCATAACCATGATCTCGCTGAGTGGGCGTCATTTTGTGGGAAAACGCCTAACTGAGGAGGAGGAGATTATGATCGATCAGAGAAGCAGAGTCGGTGTGCCACCTTGCGCAATTTATTCAGAGCTCACAACAATCAACCCAGAAACGTCAGCAACAAGGAAAGACATATACAACCGGATACAAAAAACAAAACTTGAAAAGAGAGATGGTCGATCTATGGTGCAGACTCTGCTGAGTGAGCTAGACAAAAACAACTACTACTACGATTACACTACAGAACCAAGTAAGTCAACTCAGTATGTCTCAAATAACTGCAATCCTTTAGGTTTCATATTAATTTGATAGATAACATGATTATATTTCACAATTTAGGGGATCATACACGACTTGGTTCCATCTTCTTTGCACACCCTACCTCTAGATTACTACTCCATGCTTTCCCGTACGTCATAGGCATTGATGCTACCTATAAAACGAACATCGCAAAAATGCCTTTGGTTCAGTTCATCGGGATGACGAGTATAGGCAAAAACTTCAGCATTGCCTTTGCCTTTCTTGTATCAGAATCAACAGACATGTATGTGTGGCCACTTCAACAATTAAGGGAACTCCTCGGTCGGACTACAACCTCAACATTTATCACCGACATATGTCTGGCCCTGATGAATGCCTTAGAACAGGTATTTCATGAATCTCATCATCTTCTATGTCGATGGGACATAAGTAGGAACTTTCAGGGGAAAGCCGAGACTTATATGGGTGATAGAGGAAGGGTGGCGGCTGCAGTCCGAATGTGGACTTCGGTTGTCTACTCGAGCACAGAGAAGGACTACAACGAGAGTTACGGAAATCTCAAGTGTACTTACCGAAGCTATCCAAGTTTCATTACGTATGTTGCATCAGTTTGGGAGAAACACAAGGAAAACTTTGTGGAGGCTTGGGTCAAGAATGTGTTGCACTTCGACAACACAACGACAAATAGGTAAAATTGCTAATCCTGTAATTTTAAGATAATACAGTCATTGTTATAGATCTATACAACTTACTTAAACATTTGATAGGGTGGAGAGCGCACATTCTTCTTTAAAGGTGAGATTAAGGAGTGCTAGACACACTTTGGATGTAATCTTTCCAAAGATTAACGATCATGTGAATACAAGCATCCGAGAGCTAAAAAAGGATTTCGAGGCAGCCAGGACGAAACACAGAAGAGGGCATATGAGGGTTCCAATTGCTGACCTGATTGGGAAGGTTAGTATCCTTTGGTTAGATGAGCTAGTAAAGGAGTTTGGAAGGGCGAATTATGTGCAAATGGACAGCTCACTCTATGGATGTGACAAGGTAACCTCTCATGGATTACCTTGCACTTGTAAATTAAACTACATGCTGGATAATGGTATACTATGCTCGAAGAGGGATATACATCGTTTCTGGTATACCCTAAGCTGGGAGAAACATGAATCGACAATTGATATGCTATCCTACAAGGAGGCAGAACAGAATAGATGGCGAGATATAGCTTCTAAGGTAGCACAATTAGATGATCCTACTCTGATGGCGAAATGTTACAGTCAAATCCAAAACTTCCTTCACCCAGATATGGTGTGCCAATTAGGAGAGCCATTGGAACAGTTTGGGATTGGCAGACCTACCGGGACCTCAAGACCAAACCGACGGGAACCTTCGTCTTAGGAGCGTAACCGACCAAGGGCATGCCAGTCAGAAGGAGCACCATCAAATAGAAGATCACGTAATAGAGGATCATCAAATCCAAGTCGATTCCTGCCCCTAGACAACTTCCCATACTACCAGAATTTCAACCCCAACCTATATCAATATATCACTGGGTATATTGATGTTCGTGGAGATGGGAATTGTGGTTTCAGGGTCATTGCTGATTACCTATATTCAAACGAAGAGAGGTGGAAAGATGTCCGTAGAGCATTGCACTATCACATGAAGAATATAGAATCGGCGAATCAACTATACAAGGCCATTTTTAACGAAGGAACGTACAACGACATGTTAAGAGCGCTTCATTGGAATTTAGAACAGCCAGCACCTCCAGAGAAATGGATGACCACGGAAATGGGGTTGGCGATCGCGACAAAGTACACTTCGGTAGTAGTTTTCTACTCTACTGTCTTTGGGGGTATGGCAAGTGCCACATACCTTCCGCTTGATAATTATACCGATCGTGATAGCCCAAGAGAAGAGATCCACATAGGAATTTGCCCCTAGGGTCATTTCGTAAGGTTCTGCATGGTTGATGACTCCCCACTCCCCCTTGTCTATCCGCAGTGGTTCTTTTATAGAGATCCAAACACTGTCGGACCTTGGATTCATCAAATACAATCTAGGTTAGATAGTTGGATCAACGATGTAACTTAGTTTTTCTTTAACTTAGTTGTTGTAACTTAGTCATTCTTTAACTTAGTTGTTGTAACTTAGTTTTTCTTTAATTTAGTTGTTGTAACTTAGTTTTTCTATAAATTAGTTGTTGTAACTTAGTTTCTCTTTAACTTAGTTGTTGTTTTGATCATATTGACTGAAATTTGGTCATTCTATTCTCTATTATTTCAAAAAAAATTGTCTCCCCGCAACATTCAAACTTATTCAACTAAGTTTGGTGAAAAAAAAATTGTACTGCAAATAGTAAAGTATTTTGCTATTCGCAGTACAAATTAATTTTAAGTCAAATTAATAACATAAACACATAAAAATGTAATCCAACACTTTTTTTACAAAAAAAAGGTTCCTGTATTGATTCCAACAAAAAACTAACTAGTAAAATTCGCTACTAATCAACTGCAAACTACTTCGGTAAATTTACTTTCAGATATCATTTTTTGAAAAAAAAAACACAGAACCACATCATTACATGTGTACAACGTCAATTTGAATTAAAAAATTTTTGTACTGCGGTGATTAGTAATTTTGTACTGCGAATAGCAACCCCCAAACATAAATAAAGGTATTAGTACAATATAATAAATTAAAATAAGATATACAAACGAAATATAGTTTCTACATTTTATAATTTTTGTACAAAAACTGTTTAATACTAGTATTTAGTTAAAAAAAATGACGGGTAGTCATAGAGATGCCATTGACGATTTAGAAAGCTCATTGGGCTGAACTTCTAAATAAGAAATTAATAACAATTACTTCGTTTAAAAGTTGACTGGCGTGTCGAGACACTGTCTTGTCTCTGATTTATTGCTACAGTAATAAAGGATGTAATTTATTCTTTGTTATATAATCACAACCGTTGGTCTGCACCCTCTCTTCATCGGATGGTCTGATTTGTTTCCGTCTGTGACGGAATTATGTCATCCGTCACCTAACTCTATCACATTCACGCCACCAATCATTAATGGCTACACCACTTACCATTAATTATACATCATCATTACTGCATCATTTAGATTAATGATTCTGGTATTATTTCATTATGAAATCCTCCCATTATTAACGGAAGCTGAAGATTGAAAACAAAATAAACATTTTGGTGGGTTGTTATGTAAAAAGGGAATAGGGTTCACTGCCTTTGATATGCTCCCGCCTCTAGGCCACGCCTCTCTTGGGCTACGAAACACCACAATTCTACCATTGTTACTCCACACTTCACAAAGGATCAACGCGAAGAGGGAGGCAGAGCGGGGATTCAGAAGTGAAGCTTCTAAACCGGAGTTTTCTCTATTCTTATTCTAAATCTGTTTAATATCTTTCTCTGTTGTTTTTCGTGTTTTTTTTGAGTCATATCTGGGTAGTTAGTCTAGTTCATCTGATTGGGGTTGCGAACCAGATCTTTAGATTTATTTGTAATTTTTTCACTAATGTTATAATTGCAATAGTTTAATTCAAATTCTTCACGTGCTTTTTTTTTTCTAGTAATCTTTGTAGTTCTCTAGCCAAAATGTGGTGCTGAGATATAAATCTGGACATAGGAAGTTAAACCGGATTAACAACTAGAAGCATAGTTTACCTAAAGGTTAATATGTCTCCAATATGAATTGGTTATAATGCGATTGTCTTGAATCAATCTGGGCATGGTTTACGGTTTGTTGTTTCAATCAATTAAGATTCGTTGTTGTTACCAGAAATATGTTATTATCACTACCTAGGCAGTGTACGTGTCGTTTTGCGGGTATAGTGATTGAGTGAGGGTTGTCGATCTCAAGGATCTCGTTCAATTAATTGACAATTTATTTACTAACTGAGAAACTAAACTAAGAAAACAGGAAACGTCACTTTTTCAGGTTTTACTTAATTTAATGTAACTATAACTGAATTAATAAAAATAAATAAAATAATTAACAAACAATAAACTGAAATAAAATGAAAAATAAAGATGATTAATGTGATAAATAGAAGGCGCTCCCTGGGTTGTTCTGCTAACCTATTTCTTCAAATCCTATTAAATAACAAATTCACTAATATTACAATAAACTTAGAAACTATAAATAATTCACCGACGGGTCATGTACAATGAATTCTAATTGACTGGAAGAACTAGCAGCAGACTAATGCTCTAATTCGGAAACAAATCAATCGCTTTAAGAACAGTCATGCTTCTAGTCGTTAATCCGGTTTAACTTCCTATGTCTCGTTAACTAATCTCAATACCACATTTTGATTAGAAAACTACAAAAACATTACTTTGATAATTAGCAAGAGAATCAAAGCACATGAAGTAGTGAAATAATTACATGATAAAATTCTGTTGAAAGCGGAAGTTTTGGAGCAAAAGATAGTGAGCTAGGGAGATCGAGAGTGGGAGAGATGAAGAAAGGATGTTCTGTATTTCAAAGTTGTGTGTGTATTCGCAGTACCAACGATGCATATATATAGGTACAAGAAAGGAAGAAGAAACGGTACTATCCTAACATATAAAGGAAAGAAAAATATATGGGGAATAAAGAATACTAACATAATATCCTAATATGTAAATATGTAATCCATCCTAATATGTAACTATCCTAATATGTAATCCTAACACCCCCCCTCAAATCGGAGAAATGACAATTTCAGCGATTTGTTAGAGTGTTGATCATCCCCATGGAATCAAGTTGACTTCGATATTCTTTCCCGGTGAGGGTCTTGGTCAACATGTCGGCTTTCTGATGAAGATTGGAGATGTGAGTGACATTGATGAGGCCCGCTTTGATTTGGTCACGAACGTAATGAACATCAATTTCTATGTGCTTTGTGCGTTCATGAAGAACGGGGTTCTTGGCGATGAAGACCGCGGAGAGGTTGTCACACCGAAGAGGGATAGGTGTGATATGCGAGACACCCATTTCGTGGAGAAGGCGAGAAAGCCATGCTAACTCAGTGGTGACGCGACGGAGGGCTCGATATTCTGCTTCGGCAGAAGAAAGAGATACGCATGTTTGTTTCTTGGATTTCCATGAAATGGGAGCACCGCCGAGAAGGATGTAGTATCCACTAACCGATCTGCGAGAAATCGGGCAAGAAGCCCAATCGGAGTCACAGTATGCGGTAAGAGAGAAATTATCAGAATTATTGAGAAAGATGCCATATCCGAGAGTTCCTTTGATGTATTGAAGAAGATGGATAGCGGCATCCCAATGGTGTTGATGTGGTTCATGATTGAACTGACTTAGGAGCTGAACGCTGAAATTCAAATCAGGACGGGTGTTGATGAGGTAATTAAGTTTCCCCATGAGTCGTCGGTAATCAGTAGCATTTGGGAGGGGCTGACCGTCATGGAGATGAAGTTTGATATTTGGCGCTAGGGGAGTGGCCACAGTGTGTTTGGACTCAATGTCATAATCACGAAGGAGATCGGTTGCGAATTTATGTTGGGTTACTGCAACACCGTTGGTTGTATGATGATACTCCATCCCAAGAAACCGACTCATAGCTCCTAAGTCTTTGATTTTGAAGTGATGATGAAGAGTGTTTTTGACATCTTGGATTTTGGACTGATTGTTTCCACACAAGATTATATCATCGACATAGACTCCTAGAAGAAGGATGGAGTCTCCTTCGATCCACTTGAAGAGGGAATGATCATTATCGGATATGGTGAATCCAAGATGAACGAGGGTGGTTGAAAGCTTGGAGTACCATTGTCGGGAGGCTTGTTTCAAACCATATAATGATTTCTGAAGCTTGCAAACCAGTCCTTTTGTTTCGATTTCTAGCCCTTCAGGGGGTTGCATGTAGATATCCTCGTGAAGATCGCCATGGATGAAGGCGTTGTTGACATCGAGCTGATGAATGACCCATTGTCGTTTGACGGCTAAGGTGACTAGGGCTCGAACAGTGGTCATCTTGACAACTGGGGAAAACGTCTCATCAAAGTCTACTCCATATTTCTGAGTGAAACCTCGAACAACTAACCGGGCCTTGTACCTTTCCACATCCCCATTGGTTTTATATTTAATTCGGTAGACCCATCTACAAGAGATACACTTCTTCCCTTTAGGAAGTTTAACAAGACTCCATGTACCATTGTCTTCAAGAGCTTTTAATTCGATTGCCATGGCTTCCTTCCACTGCTGATGTTGACATGCCGCCTTGTATGATTTGGGTTCATCAGAACTGTGGCTGGAAACTTGGCAACAAGTGGTACGGGAAGGAGTTAGATCAGTCAAAGAGTGTATGTTCGAGATGTATTGTAACCGAGGTGTGGCAAGGCGTGTGGTCAGAATCTGAGAGAAAAAATCAGCAGAGACTTGATTGCATTCGTAATCAAGTAGCTTGGCTGGAGCTTGTCGTTGACGAAGTGAACGTCGAGGATGAGTATGAGTTTGGTTGGAAGAGTCTTGGTCTGCTTGATCTTCTGGTCTTGATATATCTGAAGATTCGACAGCAGATTCAGATTGGTCAGCATCGTTTTTGTCAAGTAAAACGGGATTATTCTGGTCCATGGCATTTGGTGCTTGATCTTCTTCTTGAATGGTTTCTTGAATGTCTGCAATGTTATCACTACTGGAAAAGAAATTTGCATTTTGTTGAGCAACCTGTTCAGGTTGCGGGACAGAGGCACCAGAGGAGGGTTCGATGATGATATCATCGAGGGGAATAGGAAAAGTAGAAAGATTATCATCTTGTCCTGAATTTACGAGAGGAAAAATATTATCAAAAAAAGTTACATCTCGACTGGTGATTATGTTACGTTTGTCGAGCAACAATAATCTGTGTCCCTTTTTAGACAAACCAGGCCCTAAGTAGACAGCTTTCGATCCACGATCATCAAACTTTGTTCGAGGGAGATGCGGACCGGTGTGATACGCAAGACATCCAAATGTGTGAAAGGTAGAGAAATCAGGTGGAGCACCATGAAAGAATTCATATGGAGAAATTCCATTTAGTGTGGAGGAAGGAAGACGATTAATGAGATGGGTGGCCATTAAAATACTTTCTCCCCAATAGTCCATGTCTAATCCGGACTGAAAAAACAAGGCCCGGGCAGTTTCCAATAAGTAACGATGTTTGCGTTCCACTATACCGTTTTGTTGCGGGGTGTGAACGCAAGTAGTGTGATGAAGGATCCCTTTGCTTTGAAAAAATTGTTTTAAAACCGTGGAAGATCCTAATTCGTACGCATTGTCAGAATGAACTATTTTAACACATTTGTTGAATTGTCTTTCAGCCATGAGGATAAAATTTTGAATATGTATAGCAGCTTCAGATTTTTGTTTCATGAGAATGGTCCAAGTACTTCTGCTAGCATCATCGACGATTGTCAAAAAATACCTGCTACCATCGTGATTAACATACGAACAAGGACCCCACACATCGAGATGTATAATCTCAAAACATACATCAGATTTGTGAACAGAATGAGAAAAAGGAGAGCGATGTCCTTTAGCACGAAAACAGATATCACAAGCAAAATCCAAAGGGATATCATTTCTGCTAACTATACCCATTCTAAGCATTTTATTCAGAGGGGGGTGGCCCATCTTTTTGTGCCAGAACAAAACTTTATCAGTATCATGTTTATGAGGAATAACATGTATGTTATTACAACCATTAGCAGTGCGCTTTAATGAAGGAACATCCAAAACATAAAGGCCATCTTTCTTATGTCCTATGCGCATCCTACTCGTCCAGGTAGGCTCCTGCATATAACAGAACCTTTGATCAAAAATAACATCCACACCAGTTTGTTCAACCAACTTACTCACCGAGATAAGAGCAAGGTTGAAACTGGGCACATATAAAACGTCCTTGAGTTTGAAACTATCCGTCAAATGTACAGTCCCTATGGTATCAATAGTTTCGGTATTGCCATTAGGCATGGTGACACAACGGGAGTGAGATAGTTTTCTTCTGTTGCTTAGGACGTTAATGTTACCAACTAAGTGGTCATTGGCACCAGAATCTATCAACCAGCGCTGGTAATTATCAACAGAGTTTCTATCAGTGGTGGATTCTAGGATGTTACCTGCAAAACCGGTAGATTCAACCTTGCCTTTCCCAGCCGCGGTGCCTTGTGCTTTAACAGAGAGACCACCTGTCTGCTCAAGCATGTCGCACAGACGGTTGAATCTTTCCACGTCTAAGCCTTGAGGATTAGGAATACCTTCTCCACGTTGAGCAGCATTGGCCGAGGAAACCTTTGTGCCTTTCCACCAGTCTGGATAACCTTTTAGTTCGAAACAGTCCTTCTTAAGATGACCAATCTTCCCACAGTGAGTGCAGACACTATCGTTCTTCTTTGTAGCGCTTTCGCGTTTATTTTTGAAACGATTAGCACGATCTGGTTCGCTCTTACTCACGTTGTTAGCGAAGGAAGTTTCAGTCAGATTTTTAACAGTTTTGCCCGTGCTACGTTGCCTCTCTTCATGAAGAATCACAGAGTAGGCTAAGTCCAGACTAGGCAGAGGAGATTTCATAAGGAGATTACCTCGGATGTTGATGAACTCTTCGCGCAGTCCCAGGAGGAATTCGAAAAGCTTTTGATTCTCAATCATTTTGGCGACCTTGTCTCCGTATCCACAAACACAAGCGTCTACATCAGCAACACTGGCGATTTCATCCCACAATTTCTCGAGGCGTGCGAAGTAATCTGCTACACTGGAAGATCCTTGCTCCGTTTGCGACAGTTCTCGTCTTAATTCGAAGAGGCGTGTCCCATCCGATTGATCGTATCTTTTACACAAGGCCTTCCACATCGCACGAGAGGAGTTGCGAGACATGAGACCGTCAGCAATTGATGGTTCAACGCTCGAGATGATCCAAGATCTAATTAGACCGTCGCAGCGGTCCCAGGCATCGCGCCGATTTTTGGTAACTTTTGATCGTGGTAGGGTTCCATCGATCATCTTGATTTTGTTTTTGGCAAGGAGTGAAATCTCCATCTTCTTCTTCCAAATCTGGAAGCCGTTTCCGTCGAATCGTTTGACGGTGAGGGATACTCCTGGCTGGTCTGAGCTAGATACGGTGAGTGGATCGGATGGATCAAGTCGCAAGACTCGCCATCTGGATTTTTGTTCTTCATTGTCTTCCTCGGCGATGTCGGATGATTCACCGTCCCCATCCAGATCCTTCTCGTAGTCGCTATCACCATTCTCAGTAGTCATAGCGAGGTCGAATTTACTTGCGGATAAACCGCTCCGATACCATGTTGAAAGCGGAAGTTTTGGAGCAAAAGATAGTGAGCTAGGGAGATCGAGAGTGGGAGAGATGAAGAAAGGATGTTCTGTATTTCAAAGTTGTGTGTGTATTCGCAGTACCAACGATGCATATATATAGGTACAAGAAAGGAAGAAGAAACGGTACTATCCTAACATATAAAAGAAAGAAAAATATATGGGGAATAAAGAATACTAACATAATATCCTAATATGTAAATATGTAATCCATCCTAATATGTAACTATCCTAATATGTAATCCTAACAAATTCTACGAAATAGGTCGCCTCCCCAACCCGGGGAACTAAATAAAAACTACTCGGTCATGATTTCAGAAAAGAAAACAAACATGGAAACGAACATAAAATAACACGTAACAAACAAAAGTGTAACACACAATAATAACATAACAAATAAACTCAGTTTACTAAAGCCCTCGGTTAGTCCCGGTGTGCTCGGTTCTTGTTCTTGAATTCGGCACCAACTGTTGATGTGCTGCGCCTCGCTTCTGATTTATCTTCAACCGAAGAATGAAATCGCTGGATGGTGGTGGTGATTATGTGAACGACAGTGCGATGGAGTGAGCGGTGGGTTAATTAATGAAGATGATGGTGCGTGATGGATGGTGGTGGAGATGTGCGAGGATGTGGGGCTGGGCGATGGATGAATTTGTCGAGATTGAATTACTGAAGCAGCTGAGGAATTAATGGATATGAATACTGGGTGAATGGATGTTGGTGGGTGACTGTTGATGATGTTAATCGCTGGGTAAGCGGCAGCAGGTGGTCGTGGATGATTTTCTGTCAATTGAACAATCGTGTACAACCCATAGAACCGTATATCCTCCTCCTTTTCTAATGCGGCGCCGATCTCCTTTTTTTTTTAACTATTATTTTTTTAATCTTTCCAAAACCTGCAGGCTGCAGTCCCCTTTTTTTTATCTTACGTCCACCCCTTCTGAATCATCTTTCTTTTCTTAATTTATTACATCTTCTTTTTTTTTTATTCTAACTACAAAATTCATCCGAGCCCATTCCAAAAAAAAAAAAAATGCAGCAGCCCTCTTTCCAATTGAATGGAACGTCCACGTCCAAAAAATATATGCAGCCCGTATATTATTTTTCACCAAGTCCACACGCTGTTATAAATAATGTAATTATTGGATGTACATCTAATCACCCTTTCATCTATCTTAGACTCTTCATTTGTGTAACCCCCGTAACCTCCCAAACTCTTCATTAGAAGTCTTTTAATATTTCGTATTCCTTCCACTCAAAGGTTCAGTAACGGTTATGTATTATGTACTATATATAGATGCACAATGGAATGCAATGGGACATACCAATTCACGTCTATATTGTCTTCTACCTTTCTTCTATTCTCTCAGTGTTACAACACGTTATCAGCACGATAGACTCTACTAAAAAAAATTCTTCTCTCTGCCATACATCATCAACAAAGATCTTGTGTTTAGTTATTCACTACCGCTATACAAAGTTCATCACCAAAGCAAGAATCACAACTCAATTGAAACTAATTAAGGAAGCTTATTCCCCACAATGCAACAAGGATCTTATTGTGCATCTCAAGGAGTTTTTGGTGACTTTGTGAATCTGTGTCGACAAAGAGTTTATGTTGAAGCCGCATCTGATGTTTTTGCCGAATGCAAAAGGTGTAGTAGTTAATCAATTTTTACCGGCATATTCTTTTTAACAAGCAGGTAAGTTAGACACAACCCAAAAATGATTTATATAAATGTGTATATGTGTTTTTAAATCAAAGGAGAAAATCCTTCTTTTCTTTATATTTGTTGTACGACATATACAAATTTCACTATTTAAATAGAGTACTTGTTTATAAATTTTCATTGTTTTAAGAAAGGAAAAAAGGTAAAAATATTGTTTTGTGAGATTCTGCGTGGTCGAGTTTTTCTTTATTGAATGAAAAGAAACTTTGAGTGAAAAAAAACTGGGTAAAAAAAGAGGAATCTTCAATGACAATATATTGTTATAGTTTTTGAACAACTATCAGTTTAATCGCCAAAGAACTATATGTTTTTGTTGTTTTGAAAAGTGAACCATCTAATATGGTACAATTCATTCCAACTAGTTTTATGACTGAAAAACAGTTTTGCCAGAAGGATGGGTTTGAATTATTGTTTATGAGGCAATCTCTTTTGAGATAGTAAAAAAAAGGTGATATTACCTCGTGCAAGATGTTGCACTAGAGGTTAAGAATTCTCCTATGTAATCATTGAAAAGGAGATTATAAATTATAATATTACCTCGTGCAATTTGGTGCACTTGAGGTTAATGATTATACGTTCTCGTGCAAGATGAGTGCACTGGAGGAAGAAAAAAAAAGGATCATGTTATTCGATTGTATACAAGCGTTGGAGGTTGAGAATTATAGTGTACTTTTTCCCTCATGCGAAATTATGCTCTTGAGGCTAAGAGCTGTAAGATCCTTATGCTCCCTCGTGCAAAATAACTGCATTGAAGGTTGAGAATGATAAATTATTATTTTTCCCACATGCATGACTATGCATTTGAAGTGGATTGGTTTAAAAATGGTCAACATTTGGTATAAGATGGACCAAATTGTAAAGCTCTTGGAGAGCTAGATAATTTTTGAAGAGTTAAAGATAACTCTATAAAAAGTAACTTTGGCATAAGTTACAAGGTCTCTCAAGTAACCATTGAGGAGTTACATTTGAGGATTATTATGGGAAGATTAAAGAGTTCCTCAGTAAATTTCCAACCCAAGCTCTGAAATGCTAATGTATGCATGACATAATGAAAGAAGTCGAGCTTGCAGTTAACTTTGGAAAGATCTATCGGTAAGATCACATTGATGATGGGAACTAAAAGCTTGAATTAGCTTATGAAAATGACAATTTATCTTGTAAAGGTCGATTGTAAAAGATGTTATAATCTATGATAGATTATTGTACACCGGACATGGTTGAACCATGTATAAAAAGAAAATATTTACAGTTGATATCTTGGAAGATCATCACCTATCCTTGAAGGATATTATTGAGATGATGTTATTATTGATGAAAAAGTGTTAAGGTATCACCCTTAGTACATATTTATAAAGTGCAAAAGACGCACTCGAGTACATGAATTTTGATATTTTTATAACCGTGCTTTGGGTATTGGTTATTCATGGTACTCAAAAGGAATAAAATATGGTCCGTTGAACCATCTTTGAAATCTATAATAAATTTGCGAGCATGTTGTAAGTGATTAAATGACAAAGAGTCATAATTTATTGATAGTGCTATAATGCACAACTGAAAATGTTTTATATACATCTCTATAGTCTATAAGAGGCTATAAAGAATGAGAGCTTGCTCTTGTGAGCCGTGAATTTTAAAAGCTCTTCATTATGTTCCTTGAGGGAATAAGAATAAACATTGATGATGCACTTATTTAATGACAAAGTATGCTCGTATGATCGGAAAACAAGCACAAAATGTTCCAAGTTATATAAGTTGATATAACGTAAAATCCAATCCCATAAAGCCTAAAAGCAAAAGGGGGTCGCTAACGTGCGGTTAGTGTACAAACATATATTCCGTATATGAAACGGAAAAATGGGTCATCCATGAGAAAAGTGATGTCAAATCACTCCTTTTCTAAACCATCAAGAACTTCCAGGTTCTTACTCGGATGACAATAGTTCATATAAGATATAGCGAGATCATTCAAAAGAAAGTGGATGATAATTTTATGCCCCCTTGAAATATCATGGATTGATTATGGGTGGGAATTTTTTTTTACCATGTGGACCTTTGAGATATATATGATGTTTGATACATCAAATAATGGTCACATGAAGTATTGTATTCATTGGCTATTGATTTAGAAAAATCTAGCTATAATGAAATTATCCATGTGATTTTAAGATTAAGATGGATAATATGAAACTTGAAAGGATAGTGGTATTGAGTAACTTATACTCCCACTAAGAACGACCTTATTAAGTCGTTAATTTTGTAAAGCAAAAAAAAAGGTTAGACAATTGGGTTTGTGTCTATACCTCCCCCATTAAAAATATCAAAAGGGTTACAAAACGGAAAGTTGAGAATAATGAACTTCTTTAGTTCTTAAGCATTCTCAACTTTAGGGGGAGAATGATATGTGTTTTGATATTTGGCACAAAGTCTTATCAGTAAAACCAATTGTGCCTTGTTGAAAGATTACAAAAGCAAGCACATATTGAATGTTGCTACAACCATGCTTCTGGGAAGTATGCGTTTTTAAGATGTCAAAATAGAGAGCGGTTGTCTCTAGCTTGAATGTCCTTAAATAAATGTTAATGGACTATGAATTATGTCATGCATGACAAAGAAAAATGAACTAGAGGTTCAAAGATTAATTCATTTGGAAAATGTTGCAACTACTTGATGCGTTCATAGATATGAATAAAGTAATGTGATCATATATATACTAGCTGTGAATGTTCCAGCTCGGTTAGAAGCGTGGGAGACAACCACAATGGCAAGAGAATCCCAAGTACGCTGGAGGCGTGGTCGACCCTTGGGATCCAAAGAACCCTCGAAAGAGGAGTCCAGTCCTTCGAAAGGGGGACGAATATGCCAAAAATGACACAAAAGGAAAAGGCAAATTAGGAAAGATTTGAACCCTCGAAAGAGGAGTTCAGACCCTCGAAAGAGGAGTCTAGTCTCTCGAAAGGGGGACGGATATGCCTAAATGACACGGAAGGAAAAGGAAAGGGGAAATTAGGAGTTTCAGAATTTGAACCCTCGAAAGAGGAGTTTAGACCCTCGAAAGGGGAAGAAACTACCAAAATGATATATTCCAAGAGTAAAGGAAGTGTGGAATATAACTCCTAAAAGTTGATAAAGATAAATCATAAACACACCGAAGTGTGTGATGCTAGCATGATAATGCACCAGAGTTGTGCATATGAGATGTTATAATCCACCTCGATATGAGAAATGAATGCGTTCCTCCTAGTGGATAAATGAGTTGTAATATCGCAAAGGTGGAAGATAGTAGACCCTTGAAAAAGGTGTCGAGCCCTTAAAAAGGAAGCTATAAACTTTGGTGGAAAATAGTAAACCCTTGAAAAAGGTGTATATCCCTTGGAAAAGGAGCTATAAACTTTCAAAGAAAGTTAATGATAAATAGTACACCTTGTTAACTTATATGCAGCCCTTGAAAGAGGATCTAAACTCTCAAAGAGAGCATAATGTGAACATATGAATTCCCGGGAATTGGAAATCGAAGAAAATCTTGAGAATGATTTTCTCTAAAGGTCTTGTTTTATATGATTAATGGTGACTTGGAAGGACCATCTAAACCATAATTGAATGGTATAAAGTCACAAAATCTTATATATTGGTATATCAAATGAGCCAAGAGTATGGCGTAAGCCATTAAGAGGGCATATATGTGGATATTAAGTTCAAATACTTGAGAGTGCATTATTTGTTTGCACTAGGCTCATGTATATAAGTTGAATAAAGTTATGCTAATAATGCATGACTAGTAAAAGGATATTCCTCTTATGCGAATATCGAATAGACCTTAGGAGCAAGTTGGATCACACAAATTTATCATCCTTTATATGATAGAAGAAATGTGTGAAGCTCAGGTCAAGAATCCACTATATATGTTATACTTGTGAATGATTTAATGGTGATATAAGACTTACCATTTGGTAAGATGAAGTTTCTCATCAAACATATTTCACCATAATTCTCCCTCTTCATCAACGTTAAGATGATGATGATTGATGACATATTTATGGAATGAATGTTGGCATACATTCATATATGTCAAATTCAGGGGGAGATCCTTTATGTGGTTATGTTTTCTCCTTTGTTTTGGTTTTCGCACCATAGGGTTTCGTGAGCAAAGTTTTATTGATGATTCTATCATGAAATTTTTGTAAAAAGAGGAGTGTTATGATATATAAGGTGGAACTGCCATTTCATGGTGTTCAACGAAGCAGACTAAAGTGGCAACTTCATCAAATCATGCCAAATTGATCGCGTTATAAGAAACGGGAAGAGGATAAGCATGGTTCAGATCAGTCACCTATCATCTATTAAGTTCTTGTGGTTTAAAGCCTGATCTAGAGACACCAACAATGACGTATGAAGGTAATGTTGCCTGCATTACACTAATAAGGGAAGGATGCATCAAAGGTGATCGAATGAAGCATATATCACCAAAATTCTTCTCAACACATCTGCTTCAGACCAAGGGTATTCTTGATGTTCGCAAGATTCGGTCCGATGAGAGTCAAGATGATTTATTTACCAAGTCACTTCCTATAAGAGTTTTAAGAAGCTCGTTCGTGATATCTGTATGCGACATCAAAGAGACATTCTGTTAAATTGAGGGGGAGAGAAACATTTAGACTATACTCTTTTTTCCTTGACCATGGTTTTTATCCCAATGGGTTTTTCCTGGTAAGGTTTTTAATGAGGCAGTAGGATGTACATCCAAGGGGGAGTGTTATAAATAATGTAATATTGGATGTACGTCTAATCACCCTTTCACCTATCTTAGACTCTTCATTTGTGTAACCCCCGTAACCTCCCAAACTCTTCATTAGAAGTCCTTTGATATTTCGTATTCCTTCCACTCAAAGGTTCAGTAACGGTTATGTATTATGTACTATATATAGATGCACAATGGAATGCAATGGGACATACCAATTCACGTCTATATTGTCTTCTACCTTTCTTCTATTCTCTCAGTGTTACAACACACGCATATATATATAATAAAGGTGTATTGTAGTATAGGGAGTATATAGTAGTATAAAGGCGAAAAAACTTGAATTAACAAGCTAACAGCAGATTTACGTTGATAATTATCTTTTTATTTTTAGTTTCGAGGTTCCTAACTTAAATTCCTAGTGGGTTAAGGTTCCACCACGCCTTCCATAAGAATTAAAGATGAGAACGTAAAGATCAGTAACCTTTGAGAATTTTACAAAATAATTCGTCTGAAAGCTAACCTGAGCTTGAATCTTGTTCTGGGTTCATCCTTGCCTGTGACGCCCTCCTGGCTTTAAGCGGCTACTTCGAACCTTTAAACTTCAAAGATTTGGCTTTCTCTTAATTATTTCAACTCACTCACTGCGAGTCTTCTCTCACTGTATGATCTCTCCTTTCTCTCTCTCTTTCTTTGCGTATATTGATCAAGGAATTTTAAGAAAGGATACCCCGAAGGGTGTTTTATTTAAGCACTCATTATATTACAAAAGTAAAATACAAAGTGACTTTAATATTACAAAGGACTAAAACACAGATATTTCTAAAGACTCTTTTACTCTCTTCTGGATTTTCTCTCAATTCTCCTTCTCAGATTTCCACCGTAAGATTTGGTTGTGTTTTTCTCCTTACCCCCTTTCTCCTTTTATAGGCCATTCAGCCAACTCCTCCGTACCCAAGGTATACTCCTATTACCTTACTATTACAACCACTTACTATTACAACCACTTACATTATGCTTTTTACTATTACTACCATTATGCTCTTTACTATTACAACCATTATGCTTTTTACTATTAAAACCACTTACTTTATGCTTTTCAATAATGCTGGTACCATATTTGTCTTCCCGGTGAAGTTGATTGTCCTGGTCTATTACATATTCCAGTTTCCTGGCTGGCATGTGTCATGTCCTAAGGCCTGGCACACCTTCTGATGTGTTGCTTTAGTGCTGTAGATTTTATGCTGTCGAACAGTTTCTGCCATCTCGTACATGAATTCTCTTTCTGTTCCTCATTTGATTAAAATAATCCATTTGTCGGTTGCTCTCAAGAGTCCAAATCCTTTTTCAGCTTCTTGTTCCAGGATTCCCACTACAGTCTTGAATCCTAGAACTCTTCTAAGTTGGATCCAGTCGTCGTTAACTTCGGGCATGGCCTTCCATGGCTGATCCGTATTGTATTGGTGTTTGTATGCTCTTGCCACATATCCAACAAGAACAATACTGAAGACCTCTATTATATTATTATCGATTCTTTCTGGTGAAACTTGATAAAATCGACAGAATATATATCTTCCGTGAAAACGAGATTTTATTTCTTTGTATAACTCTGTATCAATCATTGAAAGTTCTTTTAAATTGGGACTTGGATATACTAATCCCAAATATCCCATTTCAAAAACATTAAAGATCATATTTGGATCTGCATTTTTTCCAAAACTTATCCTTGGATATAAACCTGTATGATCAGGAAATACGTTTTCTGTATTTCGTAAACTGTATATAATTTCAAGACCTTCTCTAATATATTTTATCACTGGAGATTCTTCCTTTTCGTAAGATAATTGTTGAAAAATAGGTTGAGAATAACATGGTCGTAAACTTAAAGTATTTGAATTTTCAAATGATTCGTTTGGTTTTGAAAATCTTTTCAAACTTTCAATAAGTAAATTATGTATTCTGGTAAACTCTGGTATTATTTGTATCTTATGTTTACTGTCGCGGATCATATATGATCCCTCCTGGATCATAGCTGATCAATTTTGTATTTTTTGATATCCCGTTTGAACTTGCTCAAGAAGCTTGTCAAGTTCTTTCTGATATTCTTCTGTATTATTATAGCATTCCTGTATTTTTGCTAGAACCTCATCAAGGTTCGTTCTGCATTGGCCTGCTAAGAAAGTCGACAAGATAATTATCTTTTCCTGCAATATACTCAACAGAAAAGTTAAATTCAGAAACGAATATTTGCCATCTATGAAGTCTCTTCCACTGAGGGCCTTCAGGAAGTTTCCCGAATATTAAACTTCTAACCTGTGTATTATCAGTCTGAACTTTAAATGTAATTGGTAGCAAAAATATTTGGAATTTTGATATACCTTTTTTGATAGCTAAAACCTCTTTCTCATTTATATTATACCTTGTTTCAGTATCAGTAAATGTCCCACTATGGTATCTACATATTTGTCCTATATCAGTTTTTAGAACACAACCAAAACAATTTTTTGAAGCATCACTTTGTAAAATTAATTTATCATCTTTATCTGGTAGCCTTAATTTTGGTAATTTTTTGCAGTGTTCTTTCAATTGTTTAACTATTTATGTATGTTCATTACACCATCCCTTTTTATTCTTTTTTCTTATTAACTGTTGGATTGGTAATTTTATTTGTGCGAGATTTGGAATGTATTCTTCAATATAATTTAAAATTCCTAAAAATTTTTGTATTTCGTTTTTGCTATTTAACTTATCAGGAAAATCTAATAACTTAATACCTATATGATCTTGCATTTCTATACCGTCTTTACTAATTATTAGGCCTAAAAACTCTATTTGTTCTTTAAGTATTATTGATTTCTTCTGGCTTAAGACAATACCTGTATTCTTGCATATTTCAGCAAACGTTTTTAAATGTTTAACATGATCTTGGTATGTTTCTGAACATATTAAAATATCATCTATATAAACTATTATAAATTTTCTGTATGGGTTAAATATTTCATCCATTCTACTTTGAAAGATTTGTGGGGCATTTTTTAACCCAAAAGGCATAACTATCCATTCATAATGTCCATTTGGAGTACTGAATGCTGTATATGGTATTGAATTTTCTTTCATTTTTATTTGCCAAAATCCTGATTTGCAATCAAATTTAGAATAATATTGTTTTCCTTTTACTAAACTAATTAATACTTCTTTTCTTGGTATAAAATATCCATCAAATATCGTATGATAATTTAACTGTTTATAATTTATAACCATTCGTGCTTTACCTCTTTTTATCTCAGAATGATTTCTTACCATAAAGGCTGGTGAACTATGAGGACTTCGAGATTTTTGTATTAATTTTAATTCTAATAGTTCTCTAATTTGCTTATCAAATTCTTCGATATCAAGCTGGCTATAAATCATAGGTTTTACTCTTATAACCGTATTAGGGTCTTTTAATTTTATTTCTGCATAGGCTTTACTTTGCTTCCAAATTGCTAAAGGATTTTCACTAAAGTTTCTTTTAATTAATTCTAGAATTTCTGTATGATCTATTTCTGAAATTGAATTTATTTTATATTTATTTACTCAAAAGGAGTTTTTTAGATTTTGTAATACTACTATCCTCACCACACTCAGCTGTAACTCTGTAAGGTTTAAATGTTCGTGGCAAAATGATATAATGATTGCAAGGCGTTTTTAATCTAATATTATAATATGTTTGATAATATGATTGAAACTGTTGGAGAAAGTTATTTCCTAGAATCATATCACATTTCATTTGATTGTTTATGTATATTAATGGTACTAAAACTCTTCTAGATCCTAAAACAAATTTTCGATTTTCCATAAATTGAGTTATAAAACTTTCTTCGTTATTAAAACTATATATGGGCATGGGTTTTGTTGCTTTTATGTTTGTTTATGGTATAATATGGTCTTTTATTAGACATATAGTTGCTCCAGTATCTATTAAAGCACAAGTTGTAATATTAGTTTCTTCGATTAAAGTTTCAATATAAACACTTTGATTCATTCTTTGATAGTTGCTATTGCAGTTTTTCCTTTATGTCTTATTATTTTTTTGATTGTCTGTGATATGGTATTCATCTAGACTTCTCAAGAAAGTCATTCCTAATAGTAAGTCATTATTTGTCTGGCATGGATCTACTAGACAAGTAACTGATAGTTTTATCTCTCCTATTTTTAATGGAATTTCGGTATAAGTATTTAGAATTCTGTATTTTGAGTTATTATCTCTAAACTTATAGGTATCTCCTAATATTACCGTTAAACCTTCGGTTTCTTTGACATGATTTTTATGAGCTCTTGTATCTATTATAACATTGTTATTCCATTCTTTACCGTTATAGTATGTGGCATTATTTATACTAAAATTATTTATTATCTCTTTTTGTTTTAATCTTGGGAAACTAATTGCTGACATACTTCTTCCGATTCTCCCAGCTTGTATAGTATTTTCTTTAAATTCTATCTGCGGGATATTTTCTTGGGGCATTCTTATTAATGGTTAATTGGAATTCTTCAGGAGTCATGGCTTTTGCCATCTGTGGTTGGATACTTGTTCCAATATCTTCAAATTCTTCACTTAATTCTATATAAGGTTTATTTTCAAATATATTTCCATAGTTTGAATTTGTAAAAGCATATACTGCTGAATAATGTATAGTTATTGGATTTTTTCATTTTTCCATTAAGTTTTCTCTATCAATTTTATAATATAAGGCCAAGGTATCCTCAATTTGTTCCATCTTTTAAACTAATACAATATTTAGGATAACAAGTAAATTTTAATTTTTTGTATGCTAAATTTCCTCTTATTATCCCAAGGTTTCCATCTCTTTTATCTGTTAATCTAGTATCTTGTAACGCTAAAGTTATTGGACAATTTATGCTTTCTCTAAACAATGATTTTACCATAATCTGTATTCCTGCGAGATATAAATATCCAATCTTTTTCCTTTGATCGGGTTTCATATTCTGTAATCTTTTATCAATCCATTGTTTATTTAATAGGTTTAGAACTACATTTCCTTCTATTTGGTCTATTCCTATTTGTTGTTCAATCTCTACGTATATTATCTTTTGTCTTTTAACAATATTCTTAATTATTGTCCATGGATTATTTTCTATTGGTTTTAAATCAATTTCACTTCTTAGTATCTTGGATAATTTTTTATTATCTAAGTTATAAGTTAATCCATATTCTCCTGTATCTTCATATTCTTTTTTATTATCAACAATCTCACTTATTTCACTCATTCTGATGAACTATCACCTGTACTTGATTCTTCTGAAGATTCTGAACTATTAATATAATATATATTTTCTATTTCGGAATCATCTGTGCTTGGTTCTTTAGTTTCTGTATAAAATATTATTTCATTAACCTTTTTTCCTTTTGGTTTTTTGCATTCATGTGCATAATGTCCTTGTTCATTGCAATTCCAACATTTACAGTCTTTTCAAGGTTTTGTTTTGTATTTTCTAAATTTATATGGTTTTTTATAGTATGTTTTATTTTTCTTAAATTTCTTTATATATTTCGATTTTCTTGCTCTTTTGAATTTTTTGCTTCTTTTATATGGTCGATTGCTGCATCCCCATTGGTTTGGTCCTTCATATGTATTTGTTGGACACCATAATCTTGCTTTAACTTTATTAGATTGTTTATATAGTTTTCTTTGTGCACATATTTCTGCTATTCTTTCTCTTACAAAGCTTTCTGTGTTGGAAACGAAGAAGAGAATCGAAGAATCGAGTGAAGGGAACGAAACGAAGAAGAGCGAAGAAGAGATCGGAGGTGGGAGACGAAGGCGAAAGTCGAGGAGAAGAGAGAACGATAGAGAGAAAAGTAAAGTCTCTAAACTTTGTATTATGTCCTCTGTTGTATTAGAAGAGGAGAAAAGCACTAGGCTAAATACAAGAATAATGAACCGTTAAACAACGGTAATACAGAGACTACTAAGGAGGGTAATAAAGGAAATACAAGAGATAGAGATAAACAATTTCCTAATACCCCCCCTCAAACCTAAGAAAAGGAGTTATTTTGTTAGGTTTGAAGTGTTTAACATCCCCATTGATGTGAGTTGATGACGATAATCTTTTCCCGTCAACGACTTGGTGAGCATATCCGCCTTTTGGTGTAAATTGGAGATGTGAACAACGTCGATAAGACCGGCTTTGATTTGATCCCGAACATAATGAACATCGATCTCAATGTGCTTTGTGCGTTCATGGAGGACGGGGTTGTGAGCAATGTAGACGGCCGATTTGTTGTCACACCTCAACGGTATAGGAGTGATGTCATGGATGCCAAGTTCATTAAGAAGACGAGAAAGCCACGCCAATTCGGTGGTGACACGTCGAAGTGCACGATATTCAGCTTCGGCGGATGAGAGAGAGACGGATGCTTGCTTCTTGGATTTCCAAGAAATAGGGGAGCCTCCGAAAAGAATGTAATACCCACTAACCGATCTGCGAGAAATGGGACAAGAAGCCCAATCAGAATCGCAATAGGCAAGGAGAGAAAAATCAGATTTATTATTCAGAAAAATGCCATAACCAAGCGTCCCTTTAATGTATTGAAGGATATGAATGGCAGCGTTCCAATGATTCTGACAAGGACGTTGGTTGAATTGACTCAGAAGTTGAACGCTGAAATTGAGATCCGGACGAGTATTGATGAGATAGTTTAGCTTGCCAAGGAGACGGTATTCAGTGGCATTGGGGAGAGGAGGACCGTCTTCCAAGTGAAGCTTTATGTCGGGAGCAAGCGGGCTAGCAACCGATCGTTTGGACAAGACGTTGTAATCTGCAAGAAGATCAGAAGCGAATCTTGTTTGGGTGATACCGACTCCATCAGAGGTGTGGTGGAACTCAAGGCCAAGAAAGTAGGTAAGATTGCCAAGGTCTTTGATCTTGAAAGAACTATGAAGCGCTTCCTTAACTTGGACTATCTTGATGTCATCGTTGCCACACAAAATGATATCATCGACGTAGACTCCAAGGAATAAAATGGAATCCCCATGGCTCCACTTGAATAAGGAATGATCATTATCTGAAAGGACAAAGCCAAGGTTAGTAAGACTAGTCGAAAGCTTAGCATACCATTGGCGGGAAGCTTGTTTCAACCCGTATAAGGATTTTTGTAATTTGCATACTAAACCGTTGGTGGGAGTGTTCAAGCCTTCAGGAATTTTCATGTAAATTTCCTCATGAAGATCGCCGTGGATGAAGGCATTGTTGATGTCTAATTGATGAATCATCCAACCACGTTTTATGGCAACACTTGTCAAGGTGCGGATAGTCGTCATTTTTACAACCGGAGAGAAGGTTTCATGAAAATCTTCCCCTTCTTTTTGTGTGAAACCGCGAACAACCAAGCGGGCCTTGTGTCTCTCGATGGATCCGTCGGCTTTGTGTTTGGTGCGAAACACCCATCGGCATGTGATACATCTTTTCCCTTTTTGGAGTTTGACAAGAGTCCATGTGTGATTCTCTTCAAGAGCTCGTAGTTCTGAATTCATTGCGGCTCTCCACTCCGGGTGTTGGACAGCCACCTTATAAGAAGAAGGTTCCAAGGGACATTGCATTTGAACCTGAGAACATAGAATACGAGAAGGAATAAAATCAGTGATGGAATTCAGAGAAGGCAGAAAATTGGGCCTTGATCTTTCAAGACGAGAAGAAAGAAGATGAGTAAAGTGGTCATGTGTGACTTGATTGCAGTCATAATCTGTAAGCTTAATGGGGGCCCGTTTAATTCTTAAGGAGCGTCGGACTTGTTGATCTGTATCCTGGACGTGCCCACCGTTTTGAATCTGATCGCCGTCATGCGCAGGATCACCATCGAGTGGGCCAGAGTCGTGATCTTCTGGGCTGATATTCTCATTGTTGATGTTGTGGGTCGGTGAACAATGACGATCGATGGTATTGTCATCCGCGCCATCACCAGTGGGCTCCAAAAGGGGCGACAGAAGGGCCTGATCAGATTTAGAAGTCTTGGACTTGATGGGTTGGCCGACAGAAGGGCCTGATCTACGCGCCGAATTGTCATCAGACAATTCTCCATCACTTTCTTCATCAGCAGTAATAGGAAGGAAGAGATGGTGGGCTGATCTGAGCAGTTTGTTTGAGCAGATTGAGGAGGTGTTTGTAAGGGAAATATGTCTTCGAAGAAGGTTAAATCCCGACTGGTGATGACCTTGTCTTCATTGATGAGAAGAACCCGATGACCTTTTTTGCACAATCCGGGTCCAAGGTAAACACCTTTGTATCCACGATCATTGAATTTCCCTTTGTTGGTTGAAGGCCCGGTGTGGTAAACTAAAGAACCGAAAGTCTTGATACCACTCAAGTTAGGGGAATGACCATATAAACATTCATAAGGGGATAAACCATTTAAAGTGGAAGATGGCAATCTATTAATAAGGAATGTAGCCATCAAAATACTTTCACCCCAATATGCAATGTTAAGCCCAGATTGGAAAAATAAGGCGCGAGCAGTTTCTAACAAATATCGATGTTTTCTTTCCACCACTCCATTTTGTTGAGGAGTGTAAGCACAAGTGGTTTGATGTATTATCCCTCTTTCATTAAAGAAATCTTGCAAACATCTAGATAACCCTAGTTCATAAGCATTATCAGAACGGACGATTTTGACACGCTTATTGAATTGACGGTCAACCATATTGATGAAGTTTCGTATATGTTGAGATGCATCAGATTTTAGTTTCATAAGAAGAACCCATGTACATCTACTAGCATCGTCAACAATAGTAAGAAAATATCGACAACCGTCATGATTAATGGTAGAGCAAGGGCCCCAAGTATCAATATGAATAAGCTCAAAACAATGTTCAGACCTATTCTTAGAGTGAGGGAAGGACAATCTATGGCCCTTAGCTCTAAAACATACATCACATGCAAAATTTTTAGGAATGTCATGTTTCTGAATCAAACCCATCTTATTCAAGGGAGGATGTCCCATCTTCCTATGTAAAGCTATCAAACGAGAGTTATAGCAATGAACAGATCCAGAGAAATCCTTATTACATTTTTCAAGAGTTCGGCGCAGTAAACTAAAATCAAGGAAATATAACCCATCTTCTTGATGTCCAATTCGCTCTTTATTCCTCCAAGTAAGGGCCTGCATATAGCAACTATCAGAATCGAAGGAAATTTCGCATTCATACTGCTGGGCCAATCTACTTACAGAAGCGAGAGACAGTTTGAAGTTAGGAACATGCAAGACATTCTCAAGTTTAAAAACATCAGTGATTAAGACGGAACCCATAGTATTGACAACTTCAATATTCCCATTAGGCATAGTAACATGATGCACATCAGAAATCTGTTTTATGTCACTGAGCAAGTGTTGATTACCAACTAAGTGTTCACTAGCTCCCGAATCTAACAGCCAAGAATTATTAGCATGCTTTCGGTAAGAACTATCACATTCAGTATAGATGGTACCTGCAAAATGGGAGACGTTTCTGCTTCCAGAGGCATTGTTGCTGAAGACATTCTTCTCAGCATTCTTTTCTGTTTTCTCAAGCAAATCACAGAGTCTATTTAATTTTTCTAAACTCAAAACAGAAAACCCTTTAACACCTTCTCCCTTCCTGTCAGCAGTGTTGGTCGCAGTGTTGTTCTTGGCTCCTTTCCACCATTCTGGATAACCCTTAAGCTCAAAACACCCACTCTTTAAGTGACCAGTCTTACCACAGTGAGTGCACAGATTTGAACTCTTCTTACCGGCATTATCCCTTTCTTTCCTAAACTTTCCTTTCTCACCAGAAATGGCATCAGTTCTACTAATGTTATTGGCGAAAGAAACATCAGACATATCCTTCTCACCCTTCCTATTGACTCTCTGTATCTCCTCTTGGAGTATCACAGCATAAGCAGAATCAAGATTAGGGAGGGGTTTTTTCATCAGAAGGTTACCCCTAACATTAACAAATTCCTCACGCAATCCTAGTAAGAACTGAAACAATTTCTGGTTTTCAAAGTGTTTGGCAATTTTATCACTATAACCGCACACACAGGAAGGAACATTTGTCATGGCAGAAATATCATCCCAGATGCTAGTGAGCTTAGTAAAATATTCGGTAACTGAAGCATTTCCTTGCTCTAACCTAGACAATTCACGGTTTAACTCAAACAATCGCGTACCGTCTACTTGATCGAATCTCTGAATGAGTCGATTCCACATATCGAAGGAAGTAGAGCAGGAGACCAAGCTATCACCGATGGCGGTTTCGACGGAGGCGAGAATCCACGACCTAACCAGTCCGTCGCATCTGTCCCATGCGTCGCGACGATTTTTCGGGACTTTAGACCTCTTCAAGCTTCCGTCTATCATCTTGATCTTGTTCTTCGCCAGGAGACAAATCTCGATTTTCTTCTTCCAGTTTTGGAACCCCTTCTTTCCATCGAATTTGGTAGCCGTGAGAGAAACTCCAGGAGTTTCCGAATTGGAAACAGTGAGAGGGTCGGAATCCATTCGCCTTCTGTTTTTCTTCTTATTAACCACTTCTTCCTTCTCCGATTGTGAGGTTTCTTCCTCATCTTCAGAGGAATCGTCCTCTTCTTCGTCAGATTGAGTAGACATCGAAAGAGATCGAAAGGAAGGAGAAGAAATTTAGGATGCGGATGTCACCGCTCTGATACCATGTTGGAAACGAAGAAGAGAATCGAAGAATCGAGTGAAGGGAACGAAACGAAGAAGAGCGAAGAAGAGATCGGAGGTGGGAGACGAAGGCGAAAGTCGAGGAGAAGAGAGAACGATAGAGAGAAAAGTAAAGTCTCTAAACTTTGTATTATGTCCTCTATTGTATTAGAAGAGGAGAAAAGCACTAGGCTAAATACAAGAATAATGAACCGTTAAACAACGGTAATACAGAGACTACTAAGGAGGGTAATAAAGGAAATACAAGAGATAGAGATAAACAATTTCCTAATATTCTGTAGCTCCAAACTTATGTAGTATTGTTGTATTTATTCGTAGATAAAGCTCATATTCTCTGGTGAAATATTTACTCCATTGTTTTGGTAATTTTAAGAAATATTTATCTAGTAAAGATTGATTAAGTTCTGGTTCATTTTCTTCATAAATGATATAATAATATTTACTAAATTCGCAAGTATATTCGTATATATATTTCATATCACATATAGTCAGGTGTTCAATTTTATAGGTTGCTTCTTTTCTTTCTAAATCTATTAATTGATCTGATTTTGTATTCCAATCTTCTCCATAGAATTCTGTATATAATAGATTTTCTATAAGTTGTACTGCTAAATCGATATTTCCCATTGTGACAAAGCTTTGTTGTATTGTTGCTTTTGTAGTTGGTGACACTCCTGCCCACCAATTTTCTAAATTTCCGGAAAATGAATATGTTATATAGTTGAACATCCTATCTACTATCCATCCTTCGCTTAACTTATTTAATAATGCATTTTTCATATTTTGACTCCATCCTTTAATTGCCTTTTCTTTGTCAATTATACAGTATAAATTGAGTTTAATTCCTTCATTATTTATTGGTGTTTCTGAAAAGTATTTCGGTTTATATGGACTAGTATCTTCTATTTTTTCCTTTCTATAAGGATTATATTTATTTCTAGAATAGTATCTTTCATTATTATCGGTTTCATATTTTATAAGTGGAGCTTTTATTCCACTAGTTTCTTCTTCCATATCATTCATATTTATCTCTTCAAACCTTTCCGAGAGCCTTTCTATATCTATATCTATACCTATATCTAGTTCTTCATCATTTATTCTGTAACACCCTCGAATAACCAAATAGCAGTCTGAACGGTGCGCCAGACGATATCACAATAAGTTTAAGCAGTGGATTCACAGTTCCATCCGGGTGTCACAGACGCCAACCACCCACGTGGTTGACACACAATAATATCAATACCAAGCTACGGTCTGAATGACTGGAATTAAAACCTTAACCAAATCCAAGTACAAACAGGAAATACAACCCAAGTACCGAGAGTTTACAACATAAGTTCTTAATTAGACAACATAAACCGAAATATACATCCAGGGTTTAGTGTTACAGAGTCACAACCCATTCATTAAAACATACTACTTAAATGTCTTGCCCAGATGGACTACCCCCATGGTAGTCACCCTGCCTACTCTCCGCCTTCGTCCAGATCCATACCTGTAAAAATAAAGGACTCAGCAAAACTATGCTGAGTATGAATATGTGTAGCCCGTATGTTGCCGGGCTACACGACTACTTGGTCGAATATTATTAATTCCAAATTACATGCTTTAATAAGCAGTAAAGCACACCACAATACATCGTGATATCATACACACTTAAGGGTAGCAACCATTAGCAACAACGACCAAGCATAACATACTAGCATCATAGCAACATCAATCACGCAACCAAGCACAACAAGCGCTAGTATAGCAACAAAAATCATGTAGATAAATAAGCGTGTGCACAGGTATGTTATACCCACGACCCTCACTATAGGATCATTCGAACGTGGCGTGTTTTCATTTCTTTTCTTTGTTCTCATAATGTGTATTTTCTTTCTCTTCCCTTGCACCAGGTCTGGGAATATAGTTTGGATCCCGTGACCATACCCTGTAGGTGCCAATCTTTCCTTGGTTCTTTAATGATTATTTGAGAGTTCTCTTATCACCACAATTTGGAGTACGTCTTGTCCATAGCCAATCCTCCATTCCTGGATAGCTCTCTCTCTCTGTTGTTTTTAAATGTTACTAGCCACTGCCCCAGAACCAAGGGTCCGTCTCCCTATTCCTTTTCAATGTTACTAGCCTCTGCCCCGGATACAAAGGGTCCGTCTCCCTATGCCTTTTAATGTTCTGGTCTCTACCCCGGATACAAAGGGTCCGTCTCCCTATTCCTTTTAATATCATTGGTCTCTACCCGGATACAAAGGGTCCGTCTCCCTATTCCTTCTAATATCATTTGTCTCTACCCCGGATACAAAGGGTCCGTCTCCCTATTCCTTTTAATATCATTGGTCTCTACCCCGGATATAAAGGGTCCGTCTCCCTATTCCTTCTAATGTTACGGGTCTCCACCCCGGATACAAAGGGTCCGTCTCCCTATGCCTTTTTATATTATTGGTCTCTACCCCGGATACAAAGGGTCCGTCTCCCTATTCATTTCCAACGGGTATTGGCTTATCATTATCATTGATAGTTCGACACCGTAGTGGGTGTCTTTAGAGGTCCTCTATAGTTAAGAGGAGTTTTCCCTAGATGTAGTTCCTTTGCTTTGTTTACGAGGTTTGTTGTGTTTCATCTCAAGGTTTCATCAACGAGAAGGGACTACACTACTCTGTGTGTGTGCAAGCAATATGCACAATAATAGTAAGCAGGTAAGCAAGGAAAATAAGCAATCCATTCACATGCTTTACACAAGCTCACAACAGACAAATAAGCACGGTAAAACAAACGTCCGTTTTCATGCATTAGTCTTGTGGTCATAATCAAACAAGGCACACAGCATACAAGCCGTGTAACACGGCAACATACGAACCACACATGTCCATACCTTATTCGGAAGTACGAGTTGTCTCACACACGGGGTCCCGGGTAGCGTTCGTTACGACCCTAACGTTGATTAAAACAGTGTGTCAGTTTATTATTTCATGCGATGACACTTTATATTGGGTGTTATTCCCTAGGTGTGTTGTTAAAGGCTTAGTTTATATCAACCCTTAGAACTTCCCATGTATTAATTTTAGGCTTATCTTACTCCTAGTACATTCACACCTTTGTTTTACACGTTAACTAAGCCCTCTTTCCTTAGTTAATGTTTTAAAGAGTTTTAAGCGCTAATTATGTAACGAGTTTATATAAAATAGATATAACTCGTCTAATGTGTATTCCCTCCTTAGATAAATAGGTGAGCAATGTTTTAACCCTTGTATAATGATAATATAGACCATAGAATACCCCTAAACCCATTTATACAGCAGTCCAAAAGTTTCCAAGTTTGAAACACAAATATTATCTAACGTCACCTTTAAGGTAATAATTGATGTTTAACCTTCTCCACATGTTTCGCTAACCTAGTTATGTTTATTAGCTATTATTTGGGTTCATTATTAAACTTGAATCCCACTTTAACACCCTTGTAACATAACTATAATATCAATGAAAACTGAAACCACAACCTAAATATTTCTTCTTGTCTCTTGTTACTCTTTAGTTCAACGGATGTTTCACTCCTTCCCACAGTATTACCCAACTAGGTATAGGTGTTAATGATGTTTTAAACTCAAAACTAAACCAAAGAGACACTCACATACCTACTGCTATTAGGCACACAAAACAGAATCTATCTGTAGAACTGAAACCGAAATCCACCTTAATTCTTCCTCATTCCTTCATTTTGTCCTTAGTTACTTGATTCCTAGATTCCCAACTGACTTTGCCAACTTATTTCATCTCTTTACTAACGTTTTGAGCTCACACCTGAGCCTCCATAATACTCCTACTACTTCAGTAACCCTGTTATACAGAAACCATGTTACAGAAACCGAAATACAAGATCTGTTTCATTTAACTCCATGTCTAAGTCTCCTAAACTGGTTTTTAGTTTCCCAAACTTATAGGCACTCAGGCTTGTGTGTTATCCAAGTATTAAACTCAAAATTAATCCAAAACAACACTGATAACAATTTTGGAAGTTCATTTGACCGAGAACAGACAGTGGGAGAAAACTGAAACATTAAATCTGGTTATGTTTTCTGTTGGTTCAGTTCATGATTGTTTCTTTCCTGTAGTGTTTACCCACTAGTTCTTATGGGTGTTAACCTTGGTTTAAACTCAAGACTACACTCAGAAGACACCCACATAGCCTCTGTAATTGATTACCCAGAAACAGATACAAAAGGCAATCAGAAATTGAAACTGAAGCATTCTTGTCTTTGTTTTCTCCCTGCCCTTTAATCTGATTTTCATTTCTTTTTCCCCGAATGGCTTACCCAATTAGTTAAGTGTTTAATCTGGGTTTTATCTCCAAAACAAGCTCACATCAACTTACACAACACCTCTGAGGACCCTCTATACAGATCTGGGAAAATCCCAAAAACTGAAACAACAATCTGATATGTTTTTATTCCATCTTTCATTTCTGTTGTTTTGTTTCTATCATCTAATCTATCTTCTGTTTTCCCCAGCTGTTGAGTTGCTTGGTTATGTGTTTCAACTAACCTTTAGCTTCAAAAACAACCCAATGCAGCAAAGACTATGCCTTAGGAACTACTTACTCAGAACTGAGAAAAAAAATGTTGCAGAGTTGGAGTGTGAACTGATATACTCTCTTATATTGCTTTCATCCAGTTCTCTAACTGACTTACAATTTCCCCTGCCCTAATCATCCTCCTTGTTAAGTGCATTAATAAAGTTCTAGTCCCCAAACAAACCCAAGGCAACTAGTTACAACTGCTGAAATGTTCCAAAACTGAATCGGGAGAACTGAGAAACTGAAACCTGAATCTGCTACATTTTTTTTCTTTCTTTCCCCCTGTCTTTCTTTTCTGATCTTTAAGTCATTTTCTGTTTTCCCAACTTGTTTGATTACTTAGTTGCGTGTTTTATTAGGACTTTAAACTCCAAGCAGATTCCAAAACATGATTGTTATACCTTCTGTAACTTCAGTATACAGAAACCAAAACTGCAGAAAACTGAAATTGCTAAATTCGGTGCAGCTCCTCTTTAAGTTCTCTTTTTGTTCGTTAGTCAGTCTTATAATCTGTTCCAAAGTGTTTCCTACTTAGTTAAGTGGTTTAGTCATGTTTTAAACTCAACCACAGCCCCAGCACTGCTGTTAAACCAACTGATTCGCCAGTACACAACAACAAGGAAACTGCAACCTGAAAAACTAAAAGTAGAAAACTGAAATATAAGGTTGGTATCTATTCCCCCACGTTATCTAGTTACTGAATTAAGTGTCTCAGTAAGTTTTCAACCCCAACACAAAAACCCAGAACACCTTTAGCATTCTAAGAACTTCGTTATATTGAACAGGTAGTTGTTGCAGGAACTGATAGAAATGCAAGAACCGACAACTGCAAAACTAATAACCTGATGCATGTTTTTATTTCTGTTGTTTCTTTTTTTGTTCAGAATTTGACTTCCAGTTTGTTTACACTCTGTTTCACGGTTTATCAAGCTTTTGCACCAGTCATTGAGCAGATACACTCTTTAAGATTACAACAGGGAAGGTAGTACACAGAAACGCAACAATCTCAGAACCCGATATCTACTCCTGAGATACAATTTCTTACCTCTGTTTAAATGTGCCAACCGATTTCCCCCCTTTTTTTTCAACTTCACTCACTGCTCACAGGCAAATGTATACTTAGTGTCATGTTTAATATAGAACCATTTCATTCCTGAATCTCAGACATTCTAGATGACAGTGGGAAGATTTACATCTTAGAACAGAATCCATCCTATGGCCGTATCTTGAGCTGAAGTCCGAACTGGAGTGCTGATAGTTGATGTCAGTCCTTGCTTGAAAGAACATGCAGCATGTTTCATGCGGGTCCAGGAGTGTTGCTGTTACGGACATGTCAAGGGAAGATTTAAGGAGTCATTGTGACAGATTAAGAAAGGAAGACCCTAAAGATTTGAGTGTCAATCCACGAACTGAATAAACAACAGGCAAATGAAGGTCTGTTGCAGTTATTTACCTTGCTAGCTTTTCTGGACTGATCTGTTCCAGATGCACGAGAGCCTGGTCAGCTGTTATTCCAAGGTGCGAGGAAGTAACTAAAGGTTTGAGTCACAACAGAAATGAGAAGAGACACTAAAACAACAAGAGAAAGACTAAGGATTGTTGGGAGATGGTTTCGGGAAGAAGAAACAAGGGAGTAGCGCACTCACCAGCACCTGTAGCTGCGAAGAGTTAGGGAGTCCTGTTCTGGACTTGCACAGAGCGTGGAGTGGGTGAAAGAAAATGAATGGATTGCGTGGGGTTGATGACCGGTAGCATATACACATGCAAGGAAGAAGGCACGATACTAGTGCAAGGGATGTGGGAATCTTGTGTCATACAGAGGGTGACTTGCATGCAGGGAACATCACATGGAAGTTAGTGAAAACTGACTTAGTGGGGAGTAATCTCTGAAGGCTGGTGGTTAGGTGATTGCACGCCTGAGAAGGAATCAGGGGCCGGGATATTCGAGGTTCAGGCCATGATGTTTAATAGTCTAAAGCTGTTATGTGAGTAGCTGGTGTAGTGCTTTGAATTAAACGGAGAGCACTGCTCTCTGATTCCTGTCACATAACTAGGTTGCTTAACACATGGTGATAGATAATATAGGTGGGAATAAGTGTCTAAGGTGTGGGTTAATTCCATGTCTGATGTTCGAATTGAGGCGTGTACTGATCATAATAAGAATTCGATTTCCTTGATAGGAGGAGGAAGTGTTCGAGAATACAGAGGGCATGTTTGTTTCTTTCCTTTTTTTTTCTAGTTACCATAGTAGATTCAATATTAGTTTTAAATCGTTGGTATTAGTTATTGAATTCGAGTGTAGCTCAACCAGTTAAAGCATTCGGGGAAGGTACAGGAGGTCTCGGGTTTGAACCTCACTGAGTGCCTTTGCTCCTTTTCTTTTTTTTTTTTGTAGAAGCTATATACATGCTTACTTATATATATGTAAGACTATATAATATATCGTGTTATTTTTTGTTACGAAATTATGCGACGTTATTATTACTTATTACAACGTTACAATATCGTAACGTTACGTACATGTATTTTTGTATTCGTACATATATAAGTACGTGACTATATTAGTATGTAACGTCGTCACGCTTTCGGACACATACATACTAAATTTAATTGTTCATACATTGTTTTATGTCAGAATTATATAATGCGTTTATGATTTTATGTGATTAATTGTTCAGGGGTGTTTCATATTCTTTCCATAATTATTCTGTCTCACTGTCTTCTATTTTTAACTGTTTATCCTTTTCATCAACTTTTAATTTTTTCTTTTGTTCTGATCGTTCCTGTTGCTTTTGTCTTATTTTATCTAGAAATTTTAAGCTTTTTTCTAAATATTTAGGTTGTCTACTATTGGGTTTTGATGATTCAGTTTCTTCTCCAAATATATCTTTTGTATAAGATGGTGCGAAACTAACTTCTGATTCTTTAATTTTTTATTTTTTTAATATCAAACTTTCCTATTCTCTCATGAATTAATTGATTTATTATCTCTACTCTTCTTAACATTTTTTCCATAACTTCCAGTCTTTCTTGTATTTCTTCTATCTTTTAAAGATTTCTATATTTTCCATTTTTCCTATTTTTTATGGGCTTCTAGTAATTCTAATTTCCTATTTATTTGTTTTTTTCTTCTCTGATTACTATTAATCTATTCGAAATTTGCTTAAGAGTATTAATATCTTGCGTATGATTAATTAGTTGAATACAATTATTATAACGATTTTCTATTTCAATCCTTTTTACTATTAGTTCTTCTCTTTTATTCTGTATTTCCAGATTTTCTATATATGTTCCTTTACGTTTCATTTAGTATATTAATTCTTCTAATTTATGTAGTTTAATTAAATCTATTTTAACAAATTTAAGTTCCTTGGAAATTGGGTTTAACCAACCTTTCATTTTAATCTGAAATATAAATAATTTCATCATTATTATTAAAATCATAAATATATTTTCGTTCTTCCTCTAAATCTTCCTTACTATCAAAATAAACTACTATTTGATCATCCCATATATCTTTTGATATTTCTATTTTATCATCAAGGTATATAATTTATGTATCTCTAACAAAGTCTGACCTACGAATGTAATATTCATCTGTCTCCATAAGATGTTTTCTTATCTTTTTTATTTCTTCTTTTAATTCTATTATCTTCTTGTCTATTTCTATTTTTATTTCATCATTTGTTTGATTATCTCTCATATTTTCTAATGTTTTAATTGTATATCTTATATTTTGTTCTTGATCCCTAGACAGTGTATAATTAACACGTCTATCGTATTCTTCGATGGTGATTATATGACTATATTTTGGAAAATATAATTGAGTTTCAAAATATTCGTCTTTAAATTTTTGCAAATAATATATTTCATTTGTTATACTTTCATATTCTTGAGATTTTCTCCACATTTCAAAGATATCATCATCTGGATGTTGATGTCTGTATCGAAATTGATATGCTAATTCTACGGTTAATTCTTGTTGTCTCCTAGTTATATTTTGTAATATTTTTTCATTTTTTGTAATATTTCCTCTTCTAAAAGTGGGCTCTACTTGATATTTTGTATCACTAGCACTATATACTACGCGTTTTTTAATTGTCATTTTCTAGTAAAATACCCCTTAATATTCTTCTAGTATTGATCTGTGACCTTCTAATCTCTCGTTTGGCTCTGATACCAAGAGGACGGGGAGCTAAAAGGAGCAGTTAGCCGGTAACTAATAAAGGTGTGTTGTAGTATATATGTCTGGTTATTGTGTTGTAGTCTTTAAGATATGAAGAATGTAAATTTGAGACTTTTTCCTACATTTGATAAATAAAACATATCTTCTCTTATATAAATATAAGTGTAACACCCCTCTCGATAAACACGTAATAATCCCTCACATAGCATAATTAAAAACGTCTTACAGCGGAAGTACAAACAATAATATTAATTCTCACTCGGGTGTCACCTGCCATTACTCGCCCATGTGAGTAACGAAGCAGAAACTAAATCCAACAACAAATAAATACACTATTAAACCGTTGTGATAACGAGATAAATCCTATACATCATACTAAGTCCATAACCATAACCGATGACAAGTGAGCGTCTACCCAATCCCGATTATATACAACAATACCATCTTACCATCCAAAGTCTAGCACCGTTAAACAATTGAATTCCATGTGCAGTAAATAAAATAAAACCCTAACTACCCAGGGCCCGTACTTCGGCTTCAACGGTGATCAGCAACCTGCACAATGTTGTGAAGCTCAGCGATAAACGCTGAGTATGCCGGGTCTGAACCCTATTGGTCACTTAGTCATTTTAACCATCTTGATATTAGATTGGTTTCATGCTTTACCAGTTTACAAACATAATTAATACTGTAATAATCATGCATAATCACGTAGTCATCCATCCAATGCATACAGTCATTACATTTCACAAACAACATTTGCATAAACGAACATATCGAATAATTACAATAAAGTGTATAATCGCTTTGGCGAACAGTTTCCATACTTAATATTATTCGGCCTTCAAGGCCCCATCCAACCAAACCATGTTTAATTATTTACCAGTTGGGCGTCATGTTAGGACAACCCGTATTAACCTTACCAATGGACAGTAGTCCTCCCGTACACACGAAGGTGCTCATGTTGCCAGAGGTCCGGAGGCCCCTGGTCATTCACTTTGCCTCGTAAGGCGTCCATATAAAGGTCGTAGCCGTGTACCAACAGCAGGTACCATCTGACCCATGATCCAATTAGGGCTCGTTGGGAAATTTCCTAGAGCGGAACCCGATCGGGTATCCCCTCAGTGATCACAAATGCGCAACCAGGTAGTTCGTAAACTACACTGGATTCCTCCCCTCATCACATACCAATTCTCTCATAGGATTAAGTGTCTTAATCATTTCCTAAGATATACTCTTAGTTTTATGGAGAATACATTTTATTAATTAGCTGCCCAATGGGTCTCACGCATGCCTAGAAGTAATCTAGGTCATATTCATGTTCGAGATCCATGCTCTAGAGACCGACAATGTCGTATCTCGTACCTAAGTGTTTTACTTAGGTTATCATATACTTAATTATAATACCAAGGGTATTATATTAAGTAACCATCATGTCATCACATTAAACACATATGTATGTTTATATAAGTCGGTCTATAGTCGACGTAGTGTTAGTCCCGTACGACGTTCGCGCATAATTAAATAATGCAGTATCACACATCATCACATACATGTATCCACACACATATCACACAAGTAATATATATCAAACAAATCCGAGCCCGAGGAATTCCTCAGGACTACCCGGATCAAACCCCTTTACATTACCGTACACCTTAGACCAAGGATGCGCAGTAGACCACTAAGCTCGTCAGGCGCCTTCGTCTGAAGTACAATCTAAATAGTAATAAAGCTATAAGTCAGTCTCCATGACTAACTAGATCTGGTATTTCCGAATAACATTGTAACCCCGACAGTTCATCCCCGGATTTCAACTGTTAATTGTTACGGGTTTCTCTAAACCAGTCGGCTTCGTTACTTAGACTCGTAGTGTGTCATAATTCGACTGTTGAATTAAATTAATTATATTCATTTAATTTGTTCATTCTTGAACTTGGCCATATAACCTATAGTTGCATGTATACATGCATTATTTATCATATGGTATTATTATCCCACCATCCATTATAATACATTGTATTATATAATCCATTAATCTTGTAATAAACTACATTTGAATTCAAAACTTATAACATATAGCTCATAAACTATATTTATGTAATAACCTTCACCAATTATATTATATGGTTTCCAACCACAATATATATATATATATATATCCATCCTTATATATATAATTCTCGCATTTATATATGTACCAATATAGGTAAGTTTTATGAATTATAAAACTCTTATATTATATGTCACATTTTATCATCTTTTATATGATGATTATTCCTATTAATTGTATTTTATACAACTTATATTAAGGTCATCATCTTAATATTATGTAACATTTTATGTTGTATATAATTACAACTCCTAAGGTTTATTCAATATACCTTGGTTTATAAATTTCTTTTATTTATTGTTTGTCACATTATTTAATGTGAATATCCTTACTTATATTAATTCCATTTAAACCACATTAATACCATATAATTGTTATAACATTTATAACATTGTAGACCATAGTCTAAAATTCATTTTCCAACCTTTATAAATTCGGTTCAGCACTATATTTTATTTTAATTTCATTTTGACCACATAACATTATGTAATGTTATACCATATACTAATATCATATAATATGATATTTTTATTTCATATAACTTATAACCTATAGTTTTTATACAAAACTATCTTTAATTGCCGAAAAGGCACAACCTTATAATTTAAATTCATTATCTTACCATATCTTTATGTTTATTACAATATCACCCCATAATTTATACCATGTTATATATACCATATAATATAACATTTTTAACATTATAAAAAGGTATAACCTAAGGTTATTTATATTTAATAACCAAACAGACCTTAAAATCTGTTCTAATCCATTTCTTAACCCACCAACTTTCCATAATTACAATTTGACCCAATTTATAACATATAGTTTTATAATATCATTAAAACTATATATTATACACATATCTTATTAAATACTCTTATATTATTCTAAAAATCACCAAATTCCACCAAAGGGTTATAAATATCATTCATAACCCATAAACTCTCGGTATTTACATTTCCACCACATTTACTTATCCAAAGTGTAACAATGACATAATAACTATATATTATACATATATAGTTTATTTTAACTCCAAATTCAACCCAATAAATTCCTAAAAATTCCTAATAGCCCATGGGTGTTTAAAATATCATTTTACACCCCTAAGTTTCGGTAATCTTCATATATACCCCATATGTTATAAAAATGTTACAATTAAATACATAACTTATTATATAACCATAAATAAATTATTTAACTTATCTAATTTGGTCAAAACCTACCATATGGTCAAGGTTGACCTCCTTAATATTGCCTTGACCATTACTTTCCCTTATTTACGGTTTCTACCCATAATTTTCCAGAAATTACCATTTAACCCTAAAACTTTATAAAATCTTATAATTTTTATTTAAACTCATTTTAACACCTAATTTTCGGCTATATTTATATTTAGCCCCCAAATTTAATTTAATTATAGTTTTAACCCCTATGCTTTACGGTAATACTAGTTATTACCTAAAACTTAATTTAAACTAAATATACATAATTAAAATGGCTTAAAGTACATGGCCTTATTACAAACATTAGCTTATAAAATAAATTACACATAAATGCTCCAAAATGCCTTAAACTCTCGGTCTCATCATATATTTTCCAATAATTACCAATCTTCCACATAAAGTCTTAATTTGACAATTATGTTGCTTAATTACTTAGATAAATTTACTAACTCACTTCCTTAACCAGCTATGGTCAAAATATGACCATTTAACCTATGTTCACTCATGGTAATTAATTAGCATAAGCTTAAACATATATTAACATATCAATGATGAGATTTAAGTGTTTTATACCTTGTTTTAGCCAAGGTAACGCCTTGTTTGGCCACGGCAAGCTTGAGGAAATTCCCACAGCTTGTTAAACATGTTTTGAACAGCAAATTTAGATATGATTAAACTCTAAGCATGAGCTAATCATAGGAAGTGTTTTAATGCACACATTCAAGGTAAAATTACCTTAGAAATGCAAGGACACCAAAGGCTGTTCTCGGCCTATTTTTACAGAAGCAAAAGAGTATCAAAAGGTCTCTTAAATCAAGGCTTAAAACCGTAATAACTCAAGCTAGAAGATGGCTAATCTTTACCTTGATTAAGATGCCAAAAATGGTGTTTTTGGCATGGATTTGGCTATTCCTTGAAGCTCTTGGTATACCAACTGAACAAGCATGTAAAGAAGGAGAAAATAAGCCTAGGAAGTCATGGTTTACAACCGGAAATGAAGTATAAGAAGAAGATCATGCTTAAAGCATGTTTTATACCTTAAGAACAAACTAGCTTTGCTTCCTTCCTCCTCTGAATTTTTCCACCGAAACACAGCTTGTATTCCAACCCCAACTCACACCAAATGGCTGGATGAAAATGGAAGTGGGTAAGCTCAATGGAAAGAGGAGAGAAAGATGAAGAGAATGAACATAAACTTGCCTTGGAAGCTTACCTAGATCAAGAGATCACACCAGCTGAACTTGGAGTCTCCTTACGGTCAAGGAGGTTGAAAGAGAGGGTATGGAGCTGAGTGTTACGGCTGGAGGAAGTAATGGGAGGAAAGAGAAAGAAAATAAGCTTATAAGGTAAGGTTTGATTACTTTATTGAATAGTCATTAGATGACTCATTAGTAGATATTTTATGTTAGATAATGGATGAGGATGAAGCCTTAGTAAGGCGGCAATGGGTGGTCAAGTCAAGATATAACCATTGACCATGGTTTAGTTTAGGAATTTAAATGTTATTTTGGGTACTATTCACCCAAAATCACATATTTTGATTTTATTTTTAAACTTTGATTTAGACTTTATAATATAGTCTATCATGTCACAATAATGTTATAAAGAATGTAATCTAGGTTTTAAAATGACAAAAAGTCAATATCTTAGAGCTCATACACAAAAACGTGCTTTAAGGTGTTTTAGTGCACATTTTGTGTCCCAAGGTGTTTCTAAGCTTGGTTTTCCTTGAGAACGGTTTTATTACATTCCTAACATGATTATTGAACTTAGAAATCCAATTTGGAATCAAATGGAGGTCATAAGACCTTTAAGGTTTCTTAGAGCACCTTTTTGCCCAAAGTGACTTTTAAGCATGTTAATGCTTGTTACTGATGTTGGAGTGTTGTCCAATAATTTTAGTACGTTCATTTATGAGTTAATATGCTTAGGAAAATTTTTTAGGTCCTAGGGAGTTCATTTGGGCATATGTTTGCCCTAAATGGTCAAAGGGTGTAATTCTTGCTTTATGTTGACCATTGTTGTTTTTAAACTGATTTTAAGGCATGTTTAGGCCTTAATTAGATTTATTAGATGTTTAATCAATGTTTTATAGAGGTGATCATTCGGGCGGGCGGGCCGGGTTCGGGCCGGGCCAAAAGAAAATTTTAGGCCCGTCGGGCCTATTTTTAAAAACCAAGCCCGGTTTTTTACATGTTCGGGCCGGGCCGGGCTAGGCCCGGTTTTTTCCAGGCTTTGCCGTGGCCCGGCCCGCCCGGCCCGGTTTTTTAATTTTTTATATAAATTAATAAAAAAAATTAAAAATATATATTTTAATATATTTTATATATTATATATATAACTTATTTAAAATTTATATATTATATATAATTTTTGTATATATTATATAAAAATTAAATATGTATATATTATATTTTTAAAAAATAATAATAAATAATATAAAATCGGGCCGGGCCGGGCTTGTCCACGGGCTCAAAAAATGTGCCGCGGCCCGGCCCGGTTTTTTATTCGGGCCTGATTTTATGTCCAGGCCCGCCCGGAAGCCCAATCGGGCTCGGGCCCGTCGGGCTTTTTTACGGGCCGGGTCGGACCGGGCTGCCGGGCCGGACACATTTTGATCAGCTCTAATGTTTTATAAGTTAGGGATATTTCAATAAGTATTTAGAAAACAAAAGATAAATGTAAAATATAAGCCAATTCATTATGATTATTAAATCAAACCGTTAAAAGCATATATATTTTACACTTATCAGTTGTATAGTGTCCGGTCAACGAATTAACTAAGATTCTTGAGTCTATTTCATAATTAGGAAAAAGTTATTTGATGGATTTAGAAAGAGAAGGTTTGCAGAACAATTCGGGGTGCTTATTAGGATTTCAAAGTTTTAACCTTTATTTCTTATTTAGTTTATTTTATTATTTTACTAGTTGTTTATTAATTGAGTCCTTAATTAGATTAATTAATTCCTTCCAAAAAGTGACATTTCTTGTTTTCTAGTTTAGTTTAGCATTCTCGGTTAGATTTACAAATTGTCAGTTAATTGAACGAGGTCCCTGAGTTCAGCAACCCACTTAATCACTATTTCTATAAAACGATAGGTACACTGCCTGGGTGGTAGAGATATTGTCACAATATATTTTACTGCTACAACATTCTCCCGTCAAAGATCTCAGTCAAAGACCTAGGAATTTTGAACTATTTTCTGGGAATTTTAGCTGAGAGATCCTCTCAAGGATTGCTCCTCCCATAATAGTGCATCATGAATCTTCTCTCATGCACGAATCTACATAAGTCCAAGCGTGTTTCAACCCCAATGAATCACAACCTGAATCTAGATGACCCAACCTCTCCTTTGTTTGAACAAGTCATACAATACAAAAGTGTTATGGGTTCATCACAATATTTATTAATCACACAGCCAGATATAATGTACGCTGTAAACCGTGTTGGTCAGTATATACAAAATGCTAACGATATACATTGGAAGAGTTGTAAAGAGAATTCTATGTTACCTTAACCACACGCGCCATATGTGCTTGTTCTACTCCAGCTTTTCTGCTGTTTTTCTCACCATCTGGACCGATGTTGACTGGGCTGGTGCACCAAAAGACCGCAGATATACTACTAGGTTCTTCATCTTTCTCTAGGCTAACCTAGTTTCCCGGAGTTCGAAAAGGCAAGGGTTAGCTATGAAATCAACCGCTGAGGCCGAATTCAAAGCCGCAACTATTGCTACGGGTGAAGGGATCTGGATTTTGCAACTATTTAAGGAACTAGGTATTTTTCTGTACTAAAGAACCAATCTTGACGACAACAACATCGCACTGTAACTTATATATATGTAAGAATCTCGTCTTCCACAGTAGAATGAAACACGTCACGGTGGATTTCTTTTTCGTCCATGAACGTGTGCCCCAGGGTGGCCTTAAGGTGGCGCATGTAGCCTCTATCGATCAAGTTGCCGACATCCTGATGAAAGCTCTCTCCCTAACACACTTTGAGAGGAATCACTCCAGTCTCCCTCTTCTATGCAGTCTGGAGTGAGGGAGGATGATGGAAACACAATAAGTTAGGCCCACTATTGTATTAAGCCCAATACATAGTCTTATTATAAACCATGTTATCTAGTCCAATCAGTCATCCCCAAGACCCGTGCTTCAAGAAATTCAAGGTTATGAATCTCCCTTTAGTGACGTCCTAGAAAATAGAGACTGCAGAGACTATAGATTAGAGAAGACACATCAACCAACAAAGCTCGAGCAATGCGTTATCATGTGTGATAAAAACATGGTTATTCGAGTTGTCCATATAAAGATTTATACAGATCGAGAAGGGCAGGAAGTCTGACAAAATCTCACGCAACATAGGAAAGAGGGAGAAGTGGGCATTCATTCTAGTTGTTCACGTTGCAATGTACCCCGATGATTTTCCTTTGACGCCAAAGTAGGGCTCTAGTAGTAAAAGTTGTGGACAGAAAGGCTCACTCGCAACGCCAGGCTCCGATGCAGATGAAGATGGAATAAAAAATCAACCGCAAAAGGTACAGAGGAAGGCGATGTTGTCATTAATCCAGTAACTATGGAAAACGAGAGTTGCAAGACCATGTTGCTATGAACAATCGACGGCGAACAATAACTGCTTGCTTAATCACAAATTGGCAATGTCAACTGTTGATGTTAGGGAGACTAGTGGGAGCTCACATATTCTCAAGAGTTGTCAACCAGTGTCTACGCTAGGGGAAGGGTATGGGTATAAATATTCCATTACGTTATTGAATGAAGAAGATTGTCATTAAGCTTGCTACTTGTAGGCTGGGGAATTTAGCCCAAGCTGCTATTGGAATGTGCAGGATGGCTGTTGACCCAAGGTTAGGATTATATTTTTCCTTCCACATCATCAGTCTCATTATTGGACCTGTATGCCAGGTACGTGTACTAATCCTCTTTGCCCCAACGCTTACTTGAAAATTTTGGCCTTCAATTAGGGCCTGTGTCTCATGATCAAATCAAGATCACGCAACAGAGAAATGTGGACCTAAGAGAAAGGAAATTCCGAGGTTGAACCCCATTGCTGAGGAGTTGACAGATACAAAAAGAATCAAAGCTCTAGTCATATAAATCTTCATGCTTTAAGCATCCAACTCGTAGAGGAGTCATAAAGGAGGAGCTTGAATGCCAGAGGCGGGGTTTCATTTACAGAGGAGAATATTGACATTATAAATGTAGAGGAACACCACTGTGCGGTGAAGAGCAATGAACCAGATGTTGAGAGACTTAGAAATAAGCAACAAATGTACATGATGCAAGTCCAAATCAGGCAAAAGATAAATGAAATCTTGATCAATGCAAGGCTTGAAGCTATGGCAGAGAAGAAAACGAAGCTAGCAATCGGAATGACAAAAGAGATAGGATGCAAGGTCACAAACAGAGATAAGACATTAAGATAGTATAAGCTAATGTACATGAAATCAAAGATGACCTACTAAAGAGGAAGACATTCAATAGAGGAGAGATAGTTGGTGGATCAACTCCAAACAAAGCTATTAATCAGTCTGTGTTTGTGTTTAAATGAAAATGCCAATAGAAACAAGCGTAAGAGAGTCAGATAAACAAGGTTGATGTCATGTTAGATGGTAAGATATTATGCGGTATAGTATGATCAAGGAAGTAAGGGTTATTTTTGGAAAGAGGTGCTCTACCACTATTGTGGTTCAGTCTTTTGACACATATTATGCATACAAATAATCTGATCCATTTGACTGCTTCTTTTCAATATGAACATTCGACATGCAAATCAAACGAACACAATTTTTCCCACTTCCATCAACGAGGTTGATCTACCTAGATTTATCCCCAAAATAATTAGGTTGACACCTGTAAACCCTCAATGATTCCATCCTATACAACTGAACGATGGTGAAAATCACATTGAGTGAACAAGTGATAATTGTGGGTAAGTTGGGTGAACAGTTGGTGACACTTGATAGGCTCACCTTAGCATGCTTATCTCCCAATCCACGGTCGCGAGAGAGATGGCCAATTCACTCTCTAATTCATCCATGCCTCTACCACTACTGATTATTATGTTATAAAGCTGCTACAACTTGACATACCAAACTTTCAGCTGGCTCCTCTAACAATTTTAATCTAACGAAAAGCAGTAATAACTCAGCAAATGACCATACACTCCCTATCGGCGCCTATGATAGATCAGCCCAAAACGCCTATTAGCGCCCTTCCCCATTACAATGTGACAACAGTGATAAAGCTAGATGTTCATCTTCTCCATCAGGTTGTTGTTTCGATTTTTGGATAAAGGGTACTTTGAGGTGTTTCGCATGGTGAAGTTTTGAGTGGAGAAAAAGTTGACGGAGGTAAGGCGTTAGGTGGGTAGGGGTAATGACACATTAGATAATGAGCTAGGCCATACCCACTCTACGTTACTTAAAGCTAGCCTAAGTGCAATTAAATAGCTAATCTCCATATTTATACATCGTTAAATATGCTCAATAATAGAAGTGAGTGCCACATTAAACCCTATTATATTCTTGTCTCAATCTACATCATTACTGCCTACCTGGTGCACCTACTTCTGCTCTCACCCCTCTAAAGCACCAGATTAATGTTTCCGTGAAAGTTTCAGCTAATATATGGCACTTGCGCTTTGGGAATCTATCATAGAGTCACTAACCTTGCTATAAATAACTACAATCTCCCTATTTCTACAGGTTTTAGATCTATTCAGTTTTACAATAGTAGTTTAAAAGGAAAGATGCATGATATTCCCTTCTTGACAGACATACTAGTTATAATGCACCTTTTGAATTGGTCTTCCTTAATGTTTGGGGACATACACCGGTTTTGACATGGTCATGATTATTTATGTATTATTGATGCATTCAGTAAGGTTATGTGGTTTATCTTGCCTACCAAATCATGGGTTCTGTGTATCTTTGATGAATTTCTCACGTATATGGTCTATCAGTTTCACAACACAATCAAGTCTATCTAGACTGACGGTGGTAGGGAATTTAAAGCTCTAAAATCTCTCTTGAAAGACAAAATTTCATAGAGAGTAACCTGTCCTCATGCGTACTCACAAAATGGCACTGTGGAAACAAGACATCGTCAAATTGTCGATAAGGATCTTGCTCTTCTCGGTCATTCCTCTCTACCCTATAAATTTTGGGGTGAAGCGTTTGCCACTATTGTCTACCTTATCAATAGGACACCATCCTCTGTTATACCGTTTCACACACCCTATGAGAAGCTACATTGTGCTCCTGGTTGCTCTTGATTTCCCCATCTACGGCTATACAATATTCACAAAATTTCATATAGAACAACCGAGTGCATCTTCCTTGGCTATCGTTTGAATCATGCTGGATATTTATGCCTAAATCCCATAACTAATAGGATGTATAAATCGCAGGATGTCATCTTCCATGAGTTTAATTTCCCTTTTCACAAACTCACCACCTCACAGACACCATAATCTCCTTCTGATTCATCTACATTCACTACCATTCCCAATGTTCCATTACTACCCACACCACCAAAAAACTTACCACAATATCATCGCCTCCTTCTCCCATTAATAGCCTAATACCCTTATCTAACTCCTATGCCCTATCCACTAGCAATCATTCCTCAACAACCTCCACTCCATCTTTCACCCATTCAACCCCTCTATTTCAACTGTCACACTCACCTCCTTATCCTCCACCGCTACATGCCATGGTTACCCGAGGAAGGAACAATGTTAGATTACCTCTCTTCAGAACCGATGGAACAATCCCTTGGCCTCATGCTCACTGTAACACCCCATCCAACAACAAACACATAACAACAATCTGCAGCGGAAACTATACTTCATCACATAACTTAACTCGTTGGTGTTACACGCCGTTAACCACCCACGTGGCTAACAAGGCTATTACATAAACATTGTACCAGTCTGATGGACTAGATTCCCGAGCGACTACACATTATTATCCCTTTCCATTAACAACAAAACATACACATACCTTCCAACTGTACCGAGTATTACAACCTGATGCCGATGACAATTTCGGTCTTACTACACCTACTGTACATATACAACTTAAATGATTACCCATGTACGACGACTACCCCGTCCTACTCTCGAACGGCTTCCTGCTCTTTGCACCTGAAATAGGAAAAGAAGAGAAAGGGTGGCCCCCAAGGGGCTCAGCACCTTTGCTGGTATGGTAATCCCGCAGCCCACATGCTACCGGGCCACGCACAACTAATTGTCGTCTTAGCATGCGGTTGATTATATTTAAATCATGCATGCAACTGTAAACACACAACACATAACATTTCGCCTCGAGGGGCTCAACAAACAGATAACACCTCCTCATTTGATAAGTCACTCATGGTATTCATTACCCCTAGAGTGTTTCTCCTCTAATGGAGCTACTTCCTTAATAGACGACAACTACCCATTAATCGGGTTATCCTTAAACGCCTCTTATTACAAACTGGGATTCATATCCATGATCCACATACTCCACACTTTACAACATATAACATACACTACATAACAACACCTTTCACGTTACAACGTGCACATAACAACATCGCAATAGAGATTGCATTACAACAACAACACATAACATAACGGGAGCGGTTCTCCTAGGAACCGACCCAAACATTGTTAATTCACTGGTGAGCCTAGAGAATGTTGCCAGTCTCATGATAAGCTCGTTACATAACTCGTTACCGTCTCGTTAAATGAATGGATAACTTAACACAAGGTGTCTCGGATATAGTGATCCAAGCACACCGAACAAACATAACATAGTATGCCCCTGTGGCCCGACGTGAGTCAGTAAAATAGCCTTGGTTAAGCTAAAGGGAAGGTTGGAAACCAAATTTGAAAACAACCATAACATACAGAGAGGATCGAACCTGATATGACAACGACCCCCATACTCACACGCGTGGCCGGAACAGACCGGATTCCTCACTTCCCCCGTTAGCACTTGTTAGAAGTTCAACGTTGAACTTAATAAATAATCACAAACATTGGGTTAAGTCTTGTTAGACACACACAAGGGAAGAGAGAGTCATACATTCACACACAGACATCACACATAAACATTACATGACTAACTCACGCATAGCCGTGGTTAGAACGTTCCTTAGGTCGGAAACGTTATCACCGGATACCGTTCTCTTACGTTTACCTAATAGTGGTTAACTAGCCCTTCAAGCGCATTCGAGATTACCGGTATCGGCACGTAAACACACAACAACAATAACGACTGTAAACTCGTTTCATGATTTATCTTATAACGTGGCAAACATACAGAAAAACACATTGACATACAAGCCGGTGTAATCCGGTAGGACACAGGTTGCAAGAAAACCATACCTGTCACCGGAGTCCACTTTATCATGTCCACTTATGTTCCTCGAGCAATTCTCGAACAACTGATAACATTACATGTATTTTTATTAACATCGGGGTAACATGATTGTTTAAAGTCTAATGCTTATAACTTTTCCCCGTTAACTTAGTTACATAACTTCACTTTTAAACTTGTTTTACTTTTTACATTTTAATACAACCTTTCCCCCACTAAATTGTCATTATAACTCACTTAACATGTCCTTAACATTCTTATAACATCATTACTTAGTAATCACCATTTTTAGGCAACTTTTCCCACCTTAAAACAAAGTTTTTGGTCCATACAGTGGCCTGTCCGAACTTGTGTCCGGACTTCGGAAGTTCGGACATGGGTCGAGGAAAATGAAGAAGAAGCATATGTAAGTCCAACTTGTGTCCGGATTCCAAAGGTCGGACACAAGCGAGACTCTGAAAATTTTACGCAACAGGCCTGTCCGAACGTCCATGTCCGGACGGAGGTTCGGACAAGGCAAAACATCATTTTCTAAGCCTTTAGCACTTAACCAATTTCACCAAAATTCTCTTAAAGCCTAATAATGTTTCCTAAAATCATTTGTACACTCAACCCTCATACAATAATCATAACTCATTTTCATCTCTAATCATCTCAGTTCATACCGAAATTCCTAACACTTATGATATCTCCTTAGGTCTCTAAGTGGTGTTCCATACCTATGATAACCACTATGCCAATAATGTTTCCTCATCACTACACATCTTCTCCCAAGCATCTTTTGCATTCTAATCCTCTAGAACATTGCCAAAGCCCTTTTACATCTTTAAACACCATAATGCATGCTTCTTCCACTAGTTGAACACTTAACATTCTCAACACTTCCAAACTCACCAAAACTCTTTTTAAACACTTAGAACTTCTTATACATATCTAAATTTTGACATGGGTTCTTCTAGCACATTGCTATACCAAAGCACATAGCTTTCACCATTAGACATTCAAGAACACCTAAAATCCATCAAGAGTATTCTCACACCAAACACTTAGGTTTTCACCCTTTTACAACCAAAAACACTTAATCACTTAATACACTTTACTTACACACAAACATATTGTTTTTCCTCCTTTAACCATCCAAGACACTCATCTTCAAAAAGAATGTTCTTTACACACATCTAAATCCTTAAACTACACTACATCACAATATAGTGCATAAACTTAAATTGCTTGGCACTTAGGCCCTTAAATAAACATGGCTTAGGGCCCTTAAGATGCATAAATCATAAACACTGAATTTCCCACATTGTATTTGCCTTGACCTGCAAATACACTCAACAATACATATGCTTTTACTAATCCCTTGAGAGCATTCTTCTAAGTCATTTCCCTTGGCTCCTTAAATCATTTTCATAAGCAATATAAGCTCATTTCTCCTAAGACTTTAAACCATATTAGGTTAGCACATTTACCTCTTTTGCCCACAAACTTCTTCCTTGTTCCCTTGACTAAATTGGCAAGGCTTTGGTGCTTGTCAACTTCTAAAAATTGTACAAATAATAGAATGAGTATTCAAGCATTATGCTTCATCTCATGCAAACCCTAGTTACATATATTATCTTAACATATTAAGGTAATTGTTTACCTTTGAATGGAAAGAGAGCTTGAAGAGTATCAAGAGAGGACTCCTCCTAGCCCTTGGAAGATTCAAATGAAGCTAAAACAAGCAAGGTAAAAAACCATTGTGAGGTGAATTTTCGGACAACCAAAAACATGAAGGAAACATCATTTTCTTTGAGTTTCCTTACCTTGAAGCAAAGGAGAACAATAATATGTGAAAAGGTGAGCTCAAGCTCCTCCATGGTGATTCCTCTTGGCACCGAAATGGAGCTCTTGGGATTTGAAAGGATAGAATTGAAGAGCTTGGTGAGAGGAAGAGAATGGTGGTCTTAGAATTTAATTTGGCCAAATGAGCTAGGAGATACAAGTGGTCAAAGATGGAAAATAATGGTGGTGTTGGTGTTGCTGTAGCAACCCATGAATGGAGAGCAAGAAGAGATAGAAGGGAGGTTGAAGACGTGTGGAATGAGAGAAATGAGATGGTTTTGCTTTTTAAGATATTTATACCTTAAAGCAAATAGTAACCTTAGTCATCACTTATTACTTAATAAACTTACATGTGTGGTGACTCACCATAACAAAAAACCAGCCCCCATTAGTAGTCTAGGTGTATGATAGTCTTTGCTGACCAATTTAATTACTTATAACAAACATATGTTACAACTAGCTATTTTAGTAAAGTTACTATTCACTAAACAAGGCACATAGTGTGAAATTTTGATTTCCCATTGATATAGACTTCCAAATGTGATACTATATAGTACACATGTTAACTAAAGAGTAAATATGGACATTTAGCCAACAAAACTCATTTACAAGACAATTTTTCAAAAACGTGCTTTAAGACTCCTTAAAGCACATTTTGTGTTTTAACTGTTTCAAGCTTGGTTTTCTTTGGTAATTGATTTAATATGTTCATTAACATATTTATAAGGTATAGGTATGACCATTAGGTCTTATACAAATTTATCCCAAGCTTAGAGCACATTTTGCTCTTATTGACTTTAAGGTATTTTCTTGTGTTTTATTTGGTTAACTGTCTACAAAGTTTCCTAAGGACTTAATTTGCCTTGTTAAATCATAATTGACTATTATTTAGTCTTGGTAGGTTCTTTGGGTCCTAACCAAGTTCACTCCAAGCTTAAAGCATGTTTTTGCTCAAACTGTTATCTAGTGCTTTATTGCATTTTACTATGGTTTAAATTGTTCACTAATGTTTCTAAGGCACTTTTAGCCTTTACATACCATAGTTTAGTATTTAAACAATATATCAGGGTTTGGGGTATTTCAATCTACCCCCCTTAAAAGAACTTCGTCCTCGAAGTTCACACTTCCCACACATCATTTGATTAGAATACGGGGATTATTATAGAAATAAACTTCCATAACCAAACACACTTTACATCACAACCTCGGACTTAATGGTCCGGGTAACACATTCACATCCATACCTACATAACATATTCACATGATAACCTCGGACTCAATGGTCCGGGTATCTTAACATATTTACAACATAACATAAAACCCTTAGACTCTCTGGTCTTGGGTAACATAACAACATTTAGACACATAGGTCTTGATAGCATAACAGCCTTTAGACACATAGGTCTATGTAACACAACACATTTAGACTCATAGGTCTTAATAGCATACACTTTAGAACTCAAGGTCAAAATAACATTTATTACACATACCACACAACATGTTATAGCATGTATAACAATCAAAAATATCTTTGATATACACTGTGATCCCGCAGAACCCGGTCGCGATGGACACCTTCCGTCCCCGTGCCTTTGGGAGATCAAAACAATCACTTAAGTTGAAATTTTTCCTTGTGAGGTTAAGTAAGAGAACTTTAATTATGTAAAGTATCTATCGACGTTTTATAAGTACCAATTGAAAATCCTTTTGAAAACACACACAAACTCCAAGTCCAACTTAAGCTCTTTGCTTCTTTTCTTAGCGTGGTTATTGTGACCACTTATAGGGAGCTTCAAGAGTCATCCAACCTGATGTGATCAGCATCAGTGTTGAACTATCCTTTCACCCCAATTTGTGTTCGGCTTCCCTTGATCGCATGCAAATCAAGTTCCACCTCCCACTTCATTTCAAGCATCAATTAAATCACTCATTTCCAATTTTCTATCTTTTTAATCATTCTAATCATGATCAACATCTCCAAGGGATAGAACTCCGTCTATCAGTTATCTCCATTCACTTTAATCCTGTTGCCTATGGAATCTTATTCTCATTAGGTTTTATATCGGTATCATAACCTTCATGAATCACTATATAGTATATATATACATATATATTTTATCAAAATACAACACACAGTTTCACATTTATACACTGTCGGGGTTTTTGTTCCCCCGGGAGTTTCTCTACTCCCCACACTTGTACCATCACACACAACTGTTAATAAATCAACACACTTATCACAATGGTATTCGCATCTTCTGTGCGCAATTACCACAATTAAACCATGAATGAATGCGTATGTTACGTAACACACACACCAATCATCAAAACAATTTATTTGTGCTATGCACAAACTAAGTCACGTACACTTGTACGGTGGTAATACACACTAAGTGGTTTTGCGCTCTACCCCCCCTTAAAAGGGATTACACCCACGTAATCAATCACTAAACATTGGCTTAAAATGTTCTACCGTCGTGAAGTGTTTTAACTTCCACGCGGTCTATTACACAATGGATTCTGATTAGAGGATCTTAACCATATTGGCGGTTTAGTTCCTAAACCAAGAATTCTCATTGGAGTTTGTTTTAAACTCTTAGGTGGTTTCGATTCTGGCCTGTTAGGCTTCTAGGCATTAATAATTAGCCATTCACTCATGTTCACCATGTACATTCCACTTGAATCACTGGCTCACTAGTCAATAACTGTAGAGCTTAATTGCCTCATTTGTTATTCTTACTGTATTGTATATCCCCAATATCACTTTATGTTGGTAATAATGGTTTCTCAACCGACGCGTGGTATCTCTTACCGTTAGCGAATTCGGTGAGTTATAAACTTTCTATTCACTTCCATAACAATTTACTGTGTATACAGCTATGTATTTCACAATGATTGACTTGTTCCCTTCCGACTTACTGTCGGTTGAGATTGAGCTACTACCTAGTGTGTAGTGCTCTCTCAGCTATTTACAAACATTTGGGGTATATTCCATACCGATATTTGGCAGTTAGTGCTTCTGTAGTCACTTACTGTAATCATGCCTCCACATTTGGTTTTGTACAAGTACTCTTTTATTGGTGCGGCCTTGCATTTCCTATGCATCGGCCATTATAACATTATTCCTCCACAATTAACATGCTTCCGATTCCTAGCTATCCCACTTGATCATTACTGCGCAAGTGCAATACCAAAACACTTAGTCATACAGAGTGCAGAGGCGTAAACTCTTGACAGTAAATCCCTTATGCGATTCGCCATGGAATTCACACTGAGTTCCTCATCACACCGTACCTACCACTGGCTTACTGCCTAGTTTGTTTGGTATCACTTACTGTGCATCTCCACTGAGTTAACTCAAACTGGTCTTATCTGCCACATTATTATTCAACAACACTTATACAACGGTCGCTTACTGCGCACCGTGCTTATTGTATAACACTAACTTACATGGTATTTACTGTCACATTAACTTCCACACATATACTTACATTATTCACATTATGGTTCATCACTCATTTGGATGACTACTGAATGCTCCTTGAGCATTGATCATTCGAGTCACAAGCCGGCATTATTCAGCTCGGTGCTTCACTTTACACACCATGCCACTAAACTAACTACTTCTTATAATAATAATATTGTCCATCCTTAACATATTCTTGGGCTTGGTTCACATAACTACCGCTCCAGCGGTTTCACAGCATCGAGAGGTATCCCCACTCTTAGTGCAGTGGTTCGTTCTCCACTCTATTCACTTATATAACATAAACTTCTGCAATCAATCTAATTTACATAACACATTTTATTTGTGGCCTATAAGCCTTATTTGCTTGAGCTGCGCTCATTGTAGGCTGTCCACACACATGTACTTCTCTGTACAACTTTACATGGTTTGGATGTTATATTGAGCTCCATGACAAGGTCGTTGCATTCCATCTCCTTTCATGGAATGCCCCTTAGGATTGTCAGTCCGTCTCCTGACAACTTATGTCTAAACTGGGTGTTAGTTTCAACCCTTGTGTTTCTGTCATGTCATTTTGTGCCATTATCGTAGATGTAAATACCCTTCAAGGATTGCTCCTGGGTGTTGCTAAGTTATTCCATTACATCAGATCAGGTTCGCACTTATTGGTATACTCAGTTAGCCACGCTGTTTGCGTTCTTAACTGGCTATTACCTCTTCTATGAAGATCAACATTTCCTGGTAGTGTAGGTACTCATTCTGGGAGTTTCATCCCGTTCGTTGCACATTAATGTGTCCACATTAAGCATTTGCCTCGTCATGTGCAGGCTGGGTCACCATTCCAGTTATCGTGTTTATCCCTGGGATCCTTAGGACATATACGATGTCTTTTCATTACAGTTAGTGCACTTCGCACCTCCTGACTCTTAAACGTTTCCTTAAAAATGAATTCACTGATTCCTTTAGTCTAGTTATCCTAACTGAGTTCCTTAACTTCAACCATTCATGGTAATCCTTAGTTCTTGTTTGACTTACACTGCTGACCGTAGTACGGAGTCGACTACTTCCCGTGTTTCGGACTCTACTCGTATACATATGTGGGGTACCATACTGATACATTACTACTTACCCAACTAACCCATAAACAGGTCTGTCAGGCCCACAAGCTCCTATCGGAGTGCGGTCGTCCCACATTACAGTTGGTACACTCGTAGTGTCCGTCACACGCCTAGGTGAAGTATTCTGTTGTCAACTCCCTTATATTGTCCCTGTGACAATATGCACTCTGTGCTTCCCGAGCTTAATCGAGGGAAAGTTTATCCATTGTTGTATCTTTGTCAACTGCCCTTGGTTTTACTGGTTTGGTTTAGAAGAAGGTTAGAAAGAAGTGTTGGTTTGAAAGAAAATCTGGTTTTGAAAGAAAAGAGTTTGAAACAAATCCGATTTGAAAGAAAAATCCCTATGGTATTACAATGCCTTCTTGCCTTATCCAAGTCTAGCTTCTTGCTGACTGGTTTATTCCCACATACATTGGTTAGGCTGTTAAGCCCTTCCACGGTTATGATGATCTCACTTAACTTCATGGTACTTTACTAAGTACTTTGTAGTGGTTAAATTTCCCGAACAGCCCTTTATAGTAGCACTTGCCATGGCAAGTGCGCCATGCTAACGGACTATCGGTTCAACACATACCGGTTGTGGTATTGTTTTTACCGCACTTTCATCAGTGGCCTTGTTGGCCCTCACTTGATCCTACATTCTTGACAATTAACCCTCTGGGCGACTTCTCACTGTATTAACATGATAATTATTAACTGGGGTGTCTCCCATTCTGGAAGACCCCCTTTTTGTATTGTTTCCTCTTCGTAGCCGTTTCACGCATTGTCGTGATTACTGAGACTTGTCTCTTGTTGGGCACTACGTTGTGGTTCCTTATCGGTTGGTATACCGTTGGTGTATCACTTCACAACTGTGGTTCCGTAGACACTTGTCTCGGGTTCCATTAATCCATTTCTTGCCTGTTGCACAATTGGTGCGTTGCAAGCTGGTTATTCTCGACTGCTCGGCATGTCGACCCAGGTTGCCGTAAATTCTATTCTTCTATACACAGATTCTTCACTCTTCGCTATTTAATGCGGTTAACATTGTTCAGATAGAAACCGTCTCCGGGATTCCCACCTTTCGGGATCTACCGTATGACAGGTTCTCCATACCTTTAGAGGTATTTAATAACAGCCAGATCGGGTATTCCCGAGTAAGAGAGGACTTCCATCTCTCTGGCGTTGTTTCCCAAGTTATAAAACAGGGATTGTGGAGGGCGGGAAGGATATAGTAGGTTTCCAGTATTCGCCGGTAGTTCCTAACTAGTGTATCTCTCACGCTATCACTCAACCCTTAACCAAAAGTACTAAAATCCTAACTCGGTACTTCCTAAGCTCGGTAATTCAGTCATCAGAGCGATACTTCGCTCTGATACCACTTTTTGTAAACACCCCATCCAACAAAACACATAACAACAATCTGCAGCGGAAACTATACTTCATCACATAACTTAACTCGTTGGTGTTACACGCCGTTAACCACCCACGTGGCTAACAAGGCTATTACATAAACATTGTACCGGTCTGATGGACTAGATTCCCGAGCGACTACACATTATTATCCCTTTCCATTAACAACAAAACATACACATACCTTCCAACTGTACTGAGTATTACAACCTGATGCCGATGACAATTTCGGTCTTACTACACCTATTGTACATATACAACTTAAATGATTACCCATGTACGACGACTACCCCGTCCTACTCTCGAACGGCTTCCTGCTCTTTGCACCTGAAATAGGAAAAGAAGAGAAAGGGTGGCCCCCAAGGGGCTCAGCACCTTTGCTGGTATGGTAATCCCGCAGCCCACATGCTACCGGGCCACGCACAACTAATTGTCGTCTTAGCATGCGGTTGATTATATTTAAATCATGCATGCAACTGTAAACACACAACACATAACATTTCGCCTCGAGGGGCTCAACAAACAGATAACACCTCCTCATTTGATAAGTCACTCATGGTATTCATTACCCCTAGAGTGTTTCTCCTCTAATGGAGCTACTTCCTTAATAGACGACAACTACCCATTAATCGGGTTATCCTTAAACGCCTCTTATTACAAACTGGGATTCATATCCATGATCCACATACTCCACACTTTACAACATATAACATACACTACATAACAACACCTTTCACGTTACAACGTGCACATAACATCGCAATAGAGATTGCATTACAACAACAACACATAACATAACGGGAGCGGTTCTCCTAGGAACCAACCCAAACATTGTTATTTCACTGTGGTGAGCCTAGAGAATGTTGCCAGTCTCATGATAAGCTCGTTACATAACTCGTTACCGTCTCGTTAAATGAACGGATAACTTAACACAAGGTGTCTCGGATATAGTGATCCAAGCACACCGAACAAACATAACATAGTATGCCCCTATGGCCCGACGTGAGTCAGTAAAATAGCCTTGGTTAAGCTAAAGGGAAGGTTGGAAACCAAATTGGAAAACAACCATAACATACAGAGAGGATCGAACCTGATATGACAACGACCCCCATACTCACACGTGTGGCCGGAACAGACCGATCCTCACTTCCCCCGTTAGCACTTGTTAGAAGTTCAACGTTGAACTTAATAAATAATCACAAAATTGGGTTAAGTCTTGTTAGACACACACAAGGGAAGAGAGAGTCATACATTCACACACAGACATCACACATAAACATTACATGACTAACTCACGCATAGCCGTGGTTAGAACGTTCCTTAGGTCAGAAACGTTATCACCGGATACTGTTCTCTTACGTTTACCTAATAGTGGTTAACTAGCCCTTCAAGCGCATTCAAGATTACCGGTATCGGCACGTAAACACACAACAACAATAACGACTGTAAACTCGTTTCATGATTTATCTTATAACGTGGCAAACATACAGAAAAACACATTGGCATACAAGCCGGTGTAATCCGGTAGGACACAGGTTGCAAGAAAACCATACCTGTCACCGGAGTCCACTTTATCATGTCCACTTATGTTCCTCGAGCAATTCTCGAACAACTGATAACATTACATGTATTTTTATTAACATCGGGGTAACATGATGTTTTAAAGTCTAATGCTTATAACTTTTCCCCGTTAACTTAGTTGCATAACTTCACTTTAAAACTTGTTTTACTTTTACATTTAATACAACCTTTCCCCCACTAAATTGTCATTATAACTCACTTAACATGTCCTTAACATTCTTATAACATCATTACTTAGTAATCACCATTTTTAGGCAACTTTTCCCACCTTAAAACAAAGTTTTTGGTCCATACAGTGGCCTGTCCGAACTTGTGTCCGGACTTCGGAAGTTCGGACATGGGTCGAGGAAAATTAAATGAAGAAGCATGTACGTCCGAACTTGTGTCCGGACTTCCCAAGGTCGGACACAAGTCGAGACTCTGAAAATTTTTACGCAACAGGCCTGTCCGAACGTCCATGTCCGGACGGATGTTCGGACAAGGCAAAACACTCATTTTCTAAGCCTTTAAGCACTTAACCAATTTCACCAAACTTCTCCTAAAGCCTCATAATGTTTCCTAACATCATTTGGTACACTCACACCCTCATACAACATCCATAAAACTCATTTTCTATCTCCTTAATCACTTACTCATTTCATACCGAAATCCTAACACTTATGATATTCTCCTTAGGTCTCTAAGTGGTGTTCCATACCTATGATAACCACTATGCCAATAATGTTTCCTCATCACTACAACATCTTCTCCCAAGCATCTTTTGCATTCTAAATCCTCTAGAACATTGCCAAAGCCCTTTTTACATCTTTAAACACCATAATGCATGCTTCTTCCACTAGTTGAACACTTAACCATTCTCAACACTTCCAAACTCACCAAAACTCTTTTTAAACACTTAGAACTTCTTATACATTATCTAAATTTTGACATGGGTTCTTCTAGCACATTGCTATACCAAAGCACATAGCTTTCACCATTAGACATTCAAGAACACCTAAAATCCATCAAGAGTATTCTCACACAAAACACTTAGGTTTTCACCCTTTTACAACCAAAAACACTTAATCACTTAATACACTTTACTTACACACAAAACATATTGTTTTTCCTCCTTTAACCATCCAAGACACTCATCTTCAAAAAGAATGTTCTTTACACACATCTAAATCCTTAAACTACACTACATCACAATATAGTGCATAAACTTAAATTGCTTGGCACTTAGGCCCTTAAATAACATGGCTCTTAGGCCCTTAAGATGCATAAATCATAAACACTGAATTTCCCACATTGTATTTGCCTTTGACCTGCAAATACACTCAACAATACATATGCCTTTTACTAATCCCTTGAGAGCATTCTTCTAAGTCATTTTCCCTTGGCTCCTTAAATCATTTTCATAAGCAATATAAGATCATTTCTCCTAAGACTTTAAACCATATTAGGTTAGCACATTTACCTCTTTTGCCCACAAACTTCTTCCTTGTTCCCTTGACTAAATTGGCAAGGCTTTTGGTTGCTTGTCAACTTCTAAACATTGTACAAATAATAGAATGAGTATTCAAGCAATATGCTTCATCTCATTGCAAACCCTAGTTACATATATTATCTTAACATATTAAGGTAATTGTTTTACCTTTGAATGGAAAGAGAGCTTGAATGAGTATCAAGAGAGGACTCCTCCTAGCCCTTGGAAGATTCAAATGAAGCTAAAACAAGCAAGGTAAAAACACCATTGTGAGGTGAATTTTCGGACAACACAAAACATGAAGGAAACATCATTTTTCTTTGAGTTTCCTTACCTTAAGCAAAGGAGAACAATAATATGTGAAAAGGTGAGCTCAAGCTCCTCCCATGGTGATTCCTCTTGGCACCGAAATGGAGCTCTTGGGATTTTGAAAGGATAGATTGAAGAGCTTGATGAGAGGAAGAGAATGGTGGTCTTAGAATTTAATTTGGCCAAATGAGCTAGGAGATACAAGTGGTCAAAGATGGAAATAATGGTGGTGTTGGTGTTGCTGTAGCACCCGTGAATGGAGAGCAAGAAGAGATAGAAGGGAGGTTGAAGACGTGTGGAATGAGAGAAATGAGATTGGTTTTGCTTTTTGAAGATATTTATACCTTAAAGCAAATAGTAACCATTAGTCATCACTTATTACTTAATAAACTTACATGTGTGGTGACTCACCATAACAAAAACCGGCCCCCATTAGTAGTCTAGGGGTATGATAGTCTTTTCTGACCAATTTAATTACTTATAACAACATATGTTACAAACTAGCTTATTTTAGTTACTATTCACTAAAACAAGGCACATAGTTGTGAAATTTTTGATTTCCCATTGATATAGACTTCCAAAAGTGTGATACTATATAGTACACATGTTAACTAAAGAGTATGATGGACATTTAGCCATACAAAACTCATTTACAAGACAATTTTTCAAAAACGTGCTTTAAGACTCCTTAAAGCACATTTTGTGTTTTAACCTGTTTTCAAGCTTGGTTTTCTTTGGTAATTGATTTAATATGTTCATTAACATATTTATAAGGTATAGGTATGACCATTAGGTCTTATACAAATTTATCCCAAGCTTAGAGCACATTTTGCTCTTATTGACTTTAAGGTATTTTCTTGTGTTTTATTTGGTTTAACTGTCTACCAAAGTTTCCTAAGGACTTAATTTGCCTTGTTAAATCATAATTGACTATTATTTAGTCTTGGTAGGTTCTTTGGGTCCTAACCAAGTTCACTCCAAGCTTAAAGCATGTTTTTGCTCAAACTGTATCTTAGTGCTTTATTGCATTTTACTATGGTTTAAATTGTTCACTAATGTTTCTAAGGCACTTTTTAGCCTTTACATACCAGTAGTTTAGTATTTAAACAATATATCAGGGTTTGGGGTATTTCACTCACGCTTCAACTCACACTCAAACCAACCTTATACCCAATGAACCATCCTTTTAAGAATCTCACAAACACCCAAATGGAGACAAGATATGTTGAATGAATTCAAAGCGTTGCAGCTGACCAACGCTTAGACACTTGTTCCACCGCCTCCTCATGCTCATATTTTGGCTTCAAATGGGTTCTCAAATCCAAAACAAAATATGATGACACTTTAGAGTGAAGGAAAGCAAGACTAGTTGCTAAAGGCTACACTCAACACTTGATGTGGACTTTAACGAGACCTTCAGCCCTATTATCAAGCCCACAACAGTAAGATTGATTCATTCTCTTGTTGTTACTCACTCATGGCTTATAGAGAAAATCAATATTCATAATGCATTCTTGCAAGGTGATATATCTGAGGATACTTATACTACTCAACCCCCTAGCTTTACGCATCTACTTTTACCTCACCATGTTTGCTAGCTATCCAAATCATAATATGGTATCAAGCCGGCACCAAGGGCATGGTTTTCCAAATTGAGTGATTGCCTTATTGCAATGGGTTTTCGTGGCTCAATTGCTGATCACTCCCTGTTCATTTATCACTTTGGGTGTGAAATTCTCTATGCCTAGGTGTATGTGGATGACATTATCCTCACTGACCCACCTCCACTGTTCTCTTTCAATTTGTCACAAAATTATCAAACTCCTTTTCTGTCAATCGCTTGGACCACTTAACTATTTTTTGGGCGTGGAAGTTCTTCGAACCAGAGATGGCTTATTTCTCATAAGCAACAATACATAAACAACATTCTTGCTAGAACCAAATTACTCCACCCGTGACTTGTTGGCACTCCTATAGCCTCCACCTCTATCCTTTCTGACAATACTTCTCCATTCTTCTTGATGTTACCAACGTTTACAGCTTGATGGGCGGCTTGCAATACTTGTCTTTAACCCGGCCCAACATCAGCTTTACCGTCAATCGCTTGTGTCAATATATGCACAAGCTTAAAGACATCCACTGGAAAGCATTAAAGAGGCTGTTGGGATATCTGAATGGGACTAAATCAGTGTCCTTTATTGCTACTCGCTCGCCATACCAACTTGCCGCATTTGCCAATACTGACTGGACAAAAGACTCGACTGGCCGGCGTTCCACAATCGATTTATGTATCTATTGGGCTCTAGTCTCATCTTTTGGCACCCCAAAAGCAGCCAACTGTTGCTCGTTCTACCACCGAGGCGGAATATAGGTCCCTGGCCCATGCGACATGCGAGCTCCTGTAAATTCAATAGATTCTTGTTGAATTGGGAATTCAGCTCATCGCCTGGTGCGACAATCTTGGTGCCATGTAGCTCACCGCTAATCCAGTGTTCCACTCTGGGGTGAAATATATCATGTGGACTAAAACGAATCAATCACTTACTGTCTCCTTCATTCATACCAGCGACCAAACTGTCGATATTTTCACCAAGTCCCTGACTCAGGGACCGCTTTCACCAACTTCCTTCAAAACTCCGCTTCACTTCGCTTCGAACGCGGGAGAGTAACGAGACATAAGTTAGTGGGCTAGGCCCAACCCATTCTAAGTCACTTAAAGCTAGCCAAGTGTAATTAAATAGCTCATGCACCAGTAAAGGTACATTTCAAGACAGATCCTCAATAATAGAAGTGAGTGACTCATTATTCCTGTCTTAATCTGCGTAAGTGGTGGGGGCTATGTTCATCGGCCAAGTAGTGGTTGACGGCAGGCAGAGCACATCGCTTTCACACTTGAGATGATATGAATCTTACTAGTTAGATTACCCAAAATGCAAGAGTTGTTGTCAGAAGTAACATTACACAGAGAGACAACGGGGAGCAATATGCAAGAACAAGGCTAGCTGTCCATGCTTCATAACAACAATCCTAAGTATTAACCAGCTGTGTTGTCGCCCAAACACGAGAAGACAAATATTGCTGATGGTACAATAAGAGTTGTGCTTATCACTGATCAACAGGTACTACTCAGAGATCCGTCCACATTCTTTTACAATGACAATTTGTGCCGCAACATTCACAGCAAGTTTCTGGAACCACTGGCCAACTTTTCCATTTTATGTAACTGAAAGCAGCAAAATGCAATGGACGGCTCAGTCTCTAGATTCTAATGACAATTCTCTAAGGATCCACATGTTTTGTTTGATAACATGATTCATGAGTTATATGTTGTATGTACAGTTTGAATAAATGGTCTTGAACCATAATAGTGTTTCACTCATCATCTTGATCGCTTCCTCCAACTTGCTGTTCATGGGGTTCATGGTTAGCAACATAGTTATTACCATCTGGACCAACGATCTTGAACCTGCTCAAAGGACCCAAAAACAAAAAACAAACTCCTCAACCAAAAACTCCTAAAAAACATTGCTAAAAGTTTGGTTGGCATTAATCACAAACCGCTCTAGAACTGATTTTCCTTCCTTGTACTTCTGGCCCTTATCATGTGCAAATTCCTGGAACAGCAGGATCGAAACAAAAACCCAAGATCATAAACAGCTTAGAAGCTCTGCAAGGCATAACTTTGTAGTATATCAACTAAAATCCTGTTTGTGATTATAAAGCTTACATATGTCCATCCCACAATAGAATTACATCCAACACAGAATATGTCAGCAACAGTGTGCAATCCAGTCATCATTATCCTGTCTTCACTCTCCCCAGCAGTCACATTCACGCTGTCATACAACAAGCACAAAGCTTCTATTTCTTAAAATGTCAAAGGTAATTGGGCAACCACAAGACGCACCAAAGGTAAGGTAGCTTCTCAAATCTATTAAGACAGCAGTGACAATTTCGAATGAATCAGAAATGGAAGGAAAGTCAGAACTGTCTCTCCAAACTTTAGAATATCATACATTCGTAGAAACAAGACGCAAGGCCGAAACGTATGCTAATCCCAGGCAATGATCAACTGATGTTTAAGTTCATTTTAAAAAAACCCTTTCTTCAGAAACATATTCGGACAATTTAATGCCCAAAAAGTCTTTCGCAATAAAATCTCAGGATACCCAGAATCAAGAATTACTTACACCTTATTGAAGAGGTAAGGTAAGCCTTTCATGCTGTGGAAGGACTGACAACTGAATAAACAACAGATACAGAACAGTAGTCAGAAACCATCCTTCTATCATGTATGTACCCCTCAACATCAGCTAATAGGAGAAATTATAGAGCATATGACCCATATCAAATGGGTGGCAAGGATCTAAACTATTAGAAAGAGCATCTTCCTAGTACAGCATGCAAATCTTGCGTGATTAAGTTGATATATTATGCAAGTTTATCCCCACCATAGATGAGATCTATGGTTAAACATCGTGCCCATCACGCATCCACAGCATCACCAAACATTCAGCTTCCTACTTTTCCTAAACGAACATTGAGAAATGTGTCTTGTTTTTAGCAAATAACAAATGGGTTCCCAGTACTAAACACCACAATCGTTCTCTGTAAGAATACTAACTCACTCTTTCACATGATCAGAAGAAGATAGTTACTGTCTCTCTCCCGAACCAAAAATAAAGAAGATGATCGTTGACGGAAAATGAGAGCATATTAACTGACGATCATCAGTTGAAACCTCAAGAACTTTGTGAAGTCTCATATTTGAGAACGGTCGGAGGTATGAAGAACCTGGAAAGTGAGCATCTATGTCATTTTTCTTAAGTAAATTGGTCGTAGCGACCAATAGGATGCCCATTGATGAATGACCCTACTGAAATATGGCAGACAGCTACAAGTTGTCTTCACAATTATAGCTTTAAAATTCAACAAAAGCTTCTACTTTCTATTCACGAACATAATTGCTTAGGTCAATATTATGACAATGTAGCACGTGAACCGAAAATCTGGAAGAAAAGCCACAAACAACCATCCAAATCTTGTTGAACCCGTTACAGAAAATCAGCAGGAAACTTCACCGACAAATGAAGACGAAAAAAATTCCCGACGACGCAGAAACAAATTAGAGCGTCGAAACAGCAAGGGAAAAAGGATCGATAAAGAAAATAATGAGAGGAGAAAAGATGTGGGGACCTTGGAAACGATATCGTCAGCCAGAGCAAGATGCGCTCGGCAATGCTGCAACTGTAGAACCTCCCTTCCAAATTCACCAAGAACAATCGCCCCATTTTCCCTCTTTTGCTAATCGGATCAGAATACTGAAATTGGGAAAAAAAGCAGGGTGAGACGATTCCCAAGATATCGAGTCTGTAGAAGAATAGACCTTTTTCCGAACACCGATTTTTTTTTTAAATTTGTTTGCGGAGGACGATCAACCTAGGTAAGAATGACTTACACGTAAAGAACTCGAGTCAGAGAAAAGAAAACGGAAAGAAAGAGTGCAGATAAAGGGGGAAAGAGAGGGAGAGGAAGGAGTTGAATATCACCACCAGTGTGCTTGAAGTTGGACTGCCAGAGAGACGAAGATGCAAGTTTAATGCAATGTGAAGCAGACTAGCAGAGCATTCACGTCACTTTAGAACTTCGCAGCCCACTCAGAGCTATTGGATTTTTAGGATAATAAATGCGGCTCATCATATAATATAAAATGGCATCGAGATATAGAAAACTTTGTAGGAGGCGATTGTGTGGGGTAATGATATTTCTTTCCTCACTAGTTTTGATTTATCAGTTTTTTCTATTTTTAGAAAAATAAAGAGAATTGGATTATCCCAAAACTTCTTCTAGGGAATGAGATTACCGCTCCCCGATACAGGTGAGCGATGATACATGACTATTGACCTATGACTAATAACCATTAACCGGCCCGAAGAATATTGATCAGCAATTAATGATCGTTGACCGACAGCCAGCAGACATTGACCATTGACCGGTGGTCGTTGACCGGTTATATACTTAATTTCTCCCAACTCAAATAAACAACCGGGTAAATCAAAGGGAATTCTTTTCATTCCTTTTCATCCCCTTTCCTAATTTCATTCTATTTCCCTCGCTCGAAACAAACACCCTAAGTTGCTAATTCGGCTTGATGGGTGGGTTGAAACTCACCCATATCCAACCCAATTAAAATTCTATTGATTAATAGCTTATTAAAAAATAATCGGGTTACAATTTCAACTCATACCCAACCCATATAAAAGAATTGAATCCAAACCCATCACGTTTAAATACAAATAATCTTGTTTTTTGCAGAATGATCAGTTGTACATAAAAGCATGCTCATGACAGTCATTTATTTCTAATCATTGTGTATCATTTTTTATTGAATTTGTAAATAATCTTAACCGATATTCATTACTTGTGTAGTGTGAAATGATGTGAACGGTGGAGTTTGTGTGGCTGCACGAATGAAGGACATATATTTATTGAATTTGTAAATAATCTTAACCGATATGAATGGTGGATATCGATGACCTAAAGAATGCATTTGGATTTGAAAAAATATATTATTTGGTGGGTATTTTTGTTTACTATTATACTGTTAATTATAAAATTAATACATCTTTAAGTAACATATTTATCAATTTATTATTTTTAATTAAATTAAATAAACAAACGGGATTGAATTTGGGTTAGAACTTTTAACCCATGTTCACCCTAATATTTAATAGGAAACTCATACCCGATCTAAAAATTAAATGGATCAATAATCTTAACACATACTCGTTTATGGGTCGAATTTGGATCGGATTTTCGGGTTGGGTAAAATTACCACCCCTAGTTAGTTACGTCTTCCATTGGTATACAATGGGGTTGCTATTCAACTTTGCACAATTGTACGTGCATCCTAATGTATAGTATTTATTTGTTGTATTCGCACATATCATGAAACAGGGAGTTGGTTATTTGCAGTTCATTAGTTATTTAAATTAAGTTAAAACATTAAAAAAAGTATTACAAAAAATTTTAAGCTTGTAATTAAATTATAAATTGTTACCATTATTTACATATGCCTAAACAAAAATACGGAACAATGGTTTAAAAATTGAAGAAAAAAAACAACTGACTACCGGTTATTGGGACACATACAACCACTAGGCGTGCAAGAGTTGACGGGCGGTTAGAAAGCCCTTAACCGGTTGTTTACCTCTATTTTAAGGTTTTCAAACATTATTTTCTGTTTTAATTTAAAGGCCCTCTCTTCAGCTAACATAGTCGATAAAACAAAGCAACAAAAACACAAGACCAATATTGTACCATGTATTAATTAGTAAGAGAAGTTATCTTTGATATTATGTACCTTTTACATTTTAAGTGGATACTAGTAGCTTATATTAGTTGGAGTTTTCATGTTTTTTGATAGAGAAAGTAAATTATCAGTGTTTACATTATGTGTTTGAAAAGTTATGTTTAACACCCATTCTTAGATAATATGGATTTGATACAATGTATTTCATTTGCCATCTAATTTCCCTAGAGCTAACAATCTAAACTCTAACCTAACTAAATAATTACCACATTATAAGAGTGTATAATGAAAAACAAAAAGATACCTTAAAGCTTGAGGAATGGTTATACCCAAGAAATCTGAAACCGTCAAAGCCTCAAAGGTTAATATTAGGTTTGACATTTAAGGTTTGAGTTCCAACCCTAAATCACATACCCTAAAAACATGTCCAAAAAATTGACACATTATAAGTACATATAATGAATCATAGCAAATATACCCTAGAGGTTGAGGGATGATCATACCCTAGAATCACTAACACTAGCTAGAAATATTGCTTCATAATATCATAAACATATATAGCATCGCTTCTTCACAACTAATGAAAGCACTACTCATGAGTCGCTCAACGACCATAAGTCTGATATTTCAACTTTAGAAGGTTTGTGTATATATGTTACATTCACAGTAATGGGAAGGATAATGAGGTAACACAGGTTCAAAACCACTTATTTCGGCAGTTTTTGAACTGCCTAAATGAGGGGTGCAGAAATAGGGGTGAGACCCTACGTTAAAACAATCACCGAAATAGGTGCCTGTCAAAACAAAAACATAAATCCACCTATTTCGACAGTTCCTTGCTAAAACTGCTAAAATAGGTGGTTGTTCTTTTCTTTCATTTTTTACGGTTTCTAGCCTCGTCTTCAATATGTTGTGTTGTTTCCAGCCCTGTGTTTGGTTTTTTTGTCACACCTTGCAAAGCAGACGAGAAGTATTATAACCAGTGTTGCTTCCATAATCCAAAAAGCCAGGCAGGAAGAGTATAAGCTTTGGAGTAGAATTTTGGAGTAGTAATGGTGTTCCCCACAACCAAATAATCACCAGACATAAGAAGATACAAGTTCGAGTATATTACCGATTCCGGAATTAACTGTCTTCAGCCCGTCTTCAATCTGGTAAGCAAGATGCAGCAGTTTCAATGATATATTACTGTAGAGGCGCAAACACACAAGAAGAGAATGAAGAGAGGCGCATAACAAATAATCACCAAACAGAAGAAGATAAGTTTGAGTATATTACCGGTTCTATAATGAATTGTCTTCAGCCCGTCTTCAATCTAGTAAGTGAGATGATGTAGTTCCAGTGACATATCACTGTAGAGGCGCAGACACATAAGAAGAGAATGAACAGAGGTGTAAACACAAGAAGAGAGGCGGAGGGCAGAGCATGTATGTTTGCCATTTAGGATTGTGAAATTACCGTGAGCGAAGAGAATGAAGAGAGGAGTAGGCACAGAGGATGTATGTTCGTCAGTTAGGGGTGTGATGTGAAGTACTGTGAGCAAAGCGAATGGAAGAGAGGTGAAAGGGCAGATCATGTATATGTTAGCCAGTTAGGACGGTTCCTAATAACAATCGCCGAAATAAACTAATTTTTTTTAAAGGGGGAAAAAATATCTATCGTGACGGTTCTATTACAACCGCCAAAATATACTAGTTTTTTTTTTTAAAAAAAAGGGAAAACTTCGGTCTCGACAGCTGTTAGTAGAACCATCAAGATAGGTGTTTTCCCATTTTTTAAACTATTTGGCAGTTGTTGCTAAGAACCGTCGAAAATAGATGCTTTTTTTTAAAAAAAAAAACAAGAATTCTCAAGGCTCTATTTCCTTGATTCTTTTTATAACCGCAAACATAGGGTGTTGAAATAGAAATTTTTTGTACGTACTAGTGTAATTTTGATGCTAATTAAGAGTGATTTAGGAATCTTTCTTAAATTTTCTATCAAATCAAAGGCTTACAAATTTGTTGGTTATCGTGGTTAAATGGTGACAAAGTTTCTACTAAGAAACTCAAATTTTGGTTTCGATATGAGGAAAGTAGAGTTTGGTGAGCTAAAAGTAGGTAAGGTGACATTCTACATGGAAGAAGTTGAAATGATATATATATATATATATCTAGTTATATTTGAGAGAATGGGTTTCTCCTTTAGTTAGGTGGGATAAAGATCTTACAAGTAGGGTTAGATATAGTAGTGAGTTTGTACGTACTAGTGTAATTTTGATGCTAATTAAGAGTGATTTAGGAATCTTTCTTAAATTTTCTAGCAAATCAAAGGCTTACAAATTTGTTGGTTATCGTGGTTAAATGGTGACAAAGTTTCTACTAAGAAACTCAAATTTTGGTTTCGATATGAGGAAAGTAGAGTTTGGTGAGCTAAAAGTAGGTAAGGTGACATTCTGCATGGAAGAAGTTGAAATGATATATATATATATCTAGTTTATATTTGAGAGAATGGGTTTCTCCTTTAGTTAGGTGGGATAAAGATCTTACAAGTAGGGTTAGATATAGTAGTGAGTTTGAACAGGGTGTGGCCACTAGGTTCCCTGTCAAAATGTTACAATTAAATTAGAGATGACCAAACTTGGGGTTATGTGGCTGACACCTCCCAGGTAGTAGGTAGGAAGAATAACAAGAACAGGAGTGCACCAAAGTGGTTAGATAACCACATTCAGTAAAACAAATTAAGGGGATTAGTGGGGATATTTTCCAGTAAATGATAGATAGTAGTTAAATTCAATAGAGTGGCATCATTTTCTAGGGCAAATTTTATTGTACAACCGTTGTACGGTGAACATCGTACAACAGTTCATTTTAAATTCAAACGTTGTTCAAGTTTTTGTATTGATTGTTCATATTTATGTAAAAGTTTCATGTGTTATTGTGAAAGTTGTTCAACTTTATATGATGATTGTTCAAATTAATTGTGAAAAATGTTCGAGGATGTATATAAACATCGTACAACCGGTTGTATGATAGTCGGATTGATTTTCTAGTAGTGGGTACTTAATTTAGTTATTTAAGTAATTAGGAAATATTTCAGCAACTGCACTTTCTAGTTCCTATTTATATGAGATTGTAAATCTTGATTAGTTATCTGAATACAACGTTAATTTGTCTTACCTCTATCTCATTCCTAACTCTCTTCTCTCTGGTAACTCTCTTCCCTGGAGACTAACAACGGTTTCATTGGTGCTTTCACCCGTACGACCTCAAGCATGGACAGGACAACTACCTGTTTTGTGCACTTGAAGATACTCATTAATGGACGGGACAACTACCTGTTTTTGTGCACTTAAAGATACTCATTAGAAAACTAACGACACCGTCACCAACTCTTCGAGTAGGTCAAGCAAATATCAGCCTTGCAGCAGTTTATTGACTGATCAGCTCTCGGCGTTCCAATCCACCCTATCTTTGTAGCTCGGGGAGATCCTTCACCGGCTTCAACTCACCGTAAATTGCCAGCAGCTCGTGGCGTTGTCGTCTTCTCTCCAGCCGCACACACCCAAGCTGAAAATTCCATTCTTTTAACGACGATAATGTCTTGGGATGGTTGTATCAGATCGAGTGTTTTTCTCATTCCACTAGACACCGATGGCGCAACGTCTCGACATCGCCTCGCGTGTATCTCATCGGTCTCGCCCCCATCTGGTTCACCGTCCAGCATCAGGCTCATCTATTCTTGACGTGGGAACATTTTAAGCGCGCCTTAGAAGTACGGTTTGGGCCCTCTACCTTCAAAAGCATCGAAGGCTCCCTATACAATCTATGCCAGACCACCACAGTCGAGCGGTACATTGAAGAGTTTGAGGCCTTGTAGACACGCTTTCCCCACTTGATGATGACTAGCGCCTCCATTGTTTTGTCTCAGGTCTCCAAGATGATATCCAGCGTGAAGTCCTCCTCTCACTCCCACCTCACTCAACACCTCCATTGGTCTCGCCCGATCCATTGAAGGGAAGTTGGTGCATCACCACAGGTTTTCCCCCGCTTCCATCCCACTCGGCCACCACCTGCACTTCCGCCGGCTCCAAATCTCGCAGTTGGCATCCTTGTCTTGCCGTCTCCACCACCAAAAACCTCAGTCACCACTGCCACGACCTTGGCCGCCAACCGTCTTCCTTTTAAACGCTTGACACCTGCCGAGGCACTCGCCTGTCGCTAGAAAGGTCTCTATTACAACTGCGACAAGAAGTTCATTCCCAAACATCACTATAAGCAGCGGCAGTTTATGTGCCTGATTGCTGTAACACCCCAACCATAACCTTCACACTTAATCAATAATCGCAGCGGAAATCATAACTTAACCATATACCAAAAGGGGCGGTGTTTACACGCCGTTAGCCACCCACATGGCTAACAAGGCTGTTACATACAATGTATCGGTCTGATTACGAGAATTCCGAGCATAGTTACAACCTTCCAAAAATCACCTATCCAAAAAGAATCACAATATACCGAGGTGTAACTGTACAAAAATCACCAACTATTCCTACATCCACCAAAATATACGACCTCGAGTGTACAGGCACTACTCGGGTTCAACATCCAAAAATAATCAAAAGTATCAACAACCTAGGATCTAAAGCCATTCTGCTTCCTCGATCCTCATCCTACAAATAAACATAGCCCCCAAGGGGGGTCAGCAACCTTTTGCTGGCATGGTTAACGTGCAGCCCGCTGACTACCGGGATACACGCAACTATTTGTCATGATAACATGGCGTTGATTTTAACATACAACAGGCATATACTTAACAAGAATTATTGCAGTACAATAACAACACATACATAATGAAAAACAATTCACTTTAGGAACCAACCAACATAGTTAGTCAACTTGTAAGCCTAGAGAATGACTTCATCCTCATGTTAAGCTTAACACATATCGCATTACTGTTTTGTTAGTCAAATGAACAACTTAACTCAAAAGATGAGACGGGTATAGTGACCCGAGCACATCACACATAATTTCAGCCCTAGCCCGAGTGGAGGTAAGGTAGGCAAGCTTTGGCTAAAGCTAGTGGGAGGTGTGAAGTCCCAAAAAGGGGAAAACAACCCCAACATTAAGGAGAGAGCCGAATCTGATTCAGATATCGACCCCCATACATACACGCGCGACCGGAACGACCGGATTCCTCACTCCCCGGTTAGCACTTGTTAGAAGTCCCACAGTGGGAACTTAACACAATTTCTCACAAGTAAGTGTTTAAGTCCAGTTAGACATACAAGGGAAGCAAGACATAAATCAGCAACACAAACCACAACCAAACACACATAGCCGGGGTTAGAACGTTCCTTAGGTCGGGAACGTTATTACCGTATACCGTTCTCTTACGTTCCTAGCTTGGTCAATTGATGGTTAGCACGCATTCGAGGATACCGGTATCGGTACGCAAACGTTACATTAATAATTAGAACTGTAAACTCGTTTCATGATTTAATCTTACAAGGTCATAAAACACACAAAAAACAAACAACACATAAGCCAGTGTAAACCGGTAGGCAACAGACTGCAAGAAAACCATACCTTGGTCCTTGCTGTGATTGGTTTCCACCGTTGGAGAGTCCTATACACATTTAGTAACGTCGGTTAATTAATGTACTAGACCTTCACTAATTTGCTACGTTGCATTATCTAATTATCTTACTTTCGCATTTTGTTATGACTTTCCACCCTTTTAGTTGTCATTATAACCCACCTAACATGTCCTAAACAACTCCCGCAAACGGAAGTCAAAACGGGGCTCAAACGAGCAATTAAGACCAAAACAGTGACATGTCCGAACTTGTGTCCGGACATCAACGTTCGGACACAAGCCGAGACTTAGAAGATGAAAACAGGCGATTGTCCGAACTTGTGTCCGGACATCAAAGGTCGGACACAAGTCGAAGCGAAATCCGAGAAATTTTTCAAGCGTCCGAACTTGTGTCCGGACATCAAAGATCGGACACAAGTCGAGGCAAAATCTGAGAAAATTCTTGTAGGCGTCCGGACTTCAAAGGTCGGACGGAAGTCCGGACACACTTAAAACTCCGAAAAATTTTTACGCAACGAGGCATGTCCGAACTTCCAAGTCCGGACGGAAGTTCGGACGTACCTGGAAACCCATTTTACAGTGGCGATTTCAACACAGAAATGCACCCAAACCATATACAATATTTGGCATGATCTCCCCCTGGTTATTACATGTTTCCCCCACTTTATTTAGCCCACCAAAACACTTTGACATCAACTCATTCCAAAACACTAATTTGTACACAAATCCCATCATTTTGACAACAAACCACAATGCACATAACCCTTAAAATTTGGCTCTTAACAACGTCAAACTAAACACTGAATTTCCTCATATTATTAGCAACACCTGCATTACACTCAACATTTATTTGCACCAAAACCCAAACACATTCATAGCTCACACATTAGTTAAAGGCAAGTTAATTACCTTGGGTTTCTTTCCAAACTTTCCCCTTCTCTTTACTTCTTGTTCCACAACCGGTTATCAACGGGATTTATTGCTACACTAATTACCATGCCAAGATAACCACAATGAGTATTTAGGGTTTATGAACACCATTTCATTAACCCTAGAATTTATAAATTACTTGCAACACATTGAAGGAAATTACCTTCTTCTTCAAAGTGAAGTGTTTGGCAATGGACTTAGGGCTAGCTCCAACACCTCTTGAAGATTTAACAAGCTTGAATGAAGAGAAACAATGGTGCTTAGCACACATTAAAATCGGTCACCCTAAAAATGGGGGAATGAATAGATTTTTGAGTTATTTCTTACCTTAGAACAACAAGAAGATGATTGGCTTCAAGAATATGAAGTTATCTCTTCAAAATGTAGTACACCCATGGAGATGAAGTATGGAGTTTTGAGATTCTAAAAGGTGCAAAATGATCCCAAAGATGAGAGGAGTATTTTGATGTAAAAATTACTTGATTTGGAGCTAGGATGAAGAAGTTACAAGGAGGTGAAGTTGGGTTGTTTCCTTGGCTTGCAAATCGCCATGGTTGGCACAAGAAACAGAGAGAGAGAGAGAGCTGGGAGAGGGGAAATCGGTGAGACAGAGAGAATGAGGGAGAGAGAGGGAATAAAGTGGTTGTTGTTTTATATTTTAGTAAATAAGGTGGAATTAATAGGATGGAGAGGGGGGGCTGCTTCACGTGAGACACAAGAGAGGGGAAGAAAGTCTGATTTTTATTTTTACAATGTGAGAGAGAGTGGCACTCGGTCATTGGCAGGATATAACACCCGCTAATTCCCGAACTGTCAGTTTTAACAGTCCTGGTCCGGTTTCCGGGGATTACTCCTGAAACAACGCTTCCATAACAACACACAAACATTCTTTACATCACATCGGACTCAAGGTCCCGGTAACATAATATCACTTAGACTCAAAGGTCTATAACATAACAACATAGACATGTATTCCAATACATGCCGTACATACATAACCGAAATGGCTCTACCCCCCTTAAATAGGGGTACGCCCCGTACCCTATACATAAAACTATAAGAAGAAGTAAACAGCGACGGGTACTTCGCCCTCATCTTCTCCTCCAGCTCCCAAGTGGCCTCCTCGACTTCCTGGTTAGACCAGAGAACCTTCACCAATCTCACAGACTTATGGCGAGTGTCTCGAGTCTTGGTGTCCAGGATCCGTACGGGAGTCTCCACTGATCGCATGGTCGGCTCTAGTGTTAGCCTTTCGGGCTGAAGTACATGAGACGGATGAGACATATATTTCTTCAACTGGGACACATGAAATACATCATGTACCTTGCCCAGCTCAGCAGGTAAATCAAGCCTGTAGGCTACCGGGCCTATCCGCTCCGTCACGACATAAGGCCCTACATATTTCGGGCTCAACTTGCCTTTCTGGCCAAAACGAAATACTCCCTTCATGAGGGATACTCTAAGAAATACCTGATCGCCCACGGCGAACTCCAGGTCACGTCTGCGCACATCGGCGTATGATTTCTGTCTATCCTGAGTTGCTTTCATGTTAGCCCGGATTTGACGTACTTCTGCTTGTACTTGCTCTAAATACTCAGGTCCTATAATGACCGTCTCACTCGACTCATCCCAGCATAATGGCGTGCGGCATGGTCTACCGTACAAAGCCTAGAAGGGAGACATCTTGATCGATGCATGGTAACTGTTGTCGTAGCTAAACGATCAGATGTAACTTATCAATCCAGTGGTCTGAAAGTCAAGTGCACATGCACGTAACATATCCTCAAGCGTCGTATAGTGCGCTCACTCTGGCCATCTGTCTGTAGGTGGAACGCCGTACTCAACTTCAGTTCGGTACCAAGTGCTTCCCGTGTACTTCTCCAGTACCTCGAGAGGAATCTGGTATCCCTATCAGACACTATAGTCTTCGGTACCCATGATGCCGTACAATCTCACGGTCGAAGAGCTCTGCTAGCTTCGCCACCTTCCAAG
>CM041782.1:100148496-100242773 GCA_023374045.1 Limonium bicolor
GATTGAAATTGTTGGAGAAAGTTGTTTCCAAGAATGATATCACACTTCATACGATTTTTATATATATTGGTATTACCACCCGTCTTGATCCTAAGACAATTTTTAGGTTTTCCATATAATGAGTAATAAAGCTTTCTTCATCATTAAAATTATATACGGGTAGAGGTTTTGTTTCTTTTACTTTTGATTCTGGTATAATATGTTCTTTAATTAAACAACAAGTGGCTCCAGTATCTATTAGAGCACAAGTAGTAATATTAGTTTCCTCTATTAATGTTTCTACATAAACACTTAGATTCATTCCTTATAGTTGCTATCGCAGTTTTTCTTTATGTCTTATTACTATTTGATTATCTGTAATATGATATTCGTCAAGACTTCTTAGGAAAGTCATTCCTAATAAGTCATTACTTGTTGGCAAGGATCTACTAGACAAGGGACTGTTAGTTTTATATCTCCAATTTTTAATGGAATTTCTGTATAAGTATTGAGTATTCTACACCTTGAATTACTATCTCTAAATCTATAAGAATCTCCTATTTTTATTGCTAACCCTTCAGTTTCTTTGATGATTTTTATGAGCTCCTGTATCTATAATAACATTGTTATTCCATTCTTTGCCATTATAGTAAGTGGCATTATTAATGCTGAAGTTATTTATTACTTCTTTCTGTTTTAATCTTGGGAAAGTATTGAAACTATTTGTTGACATGCTTCGGCCTATTCTATTATCTTTAAATTCTATTTGTGGTATTTTTGAAGTACTTTGTCTAGAATTTCAAGTCTTGGTGCATTTTTATTAATATTATTGAAATTCTTCAGGAGTTATTGCTTTTGTTATTTGTGGTTGTATACTAGTTCCTATATCTTCAAATCTTCACTTAATTCTATATAAGGTTTATTTTCAAATATATTTCCATAATTTGAATTTGTAAACGCATATACCGCTGAGTAATGTATAGTTATAGGATTCTTTCCTTTTTCCATTAAGTTTTCCCTATCAATTTTGTAATATAAAGCTAAGGTATCTTCAATTTTTTCATCTTTTAGGCTTATACAATACCTAGGATAACATGTAAATTTTAATTTTTTATATGCTAAATTTCCTCTTATTATTCCAAGGTTTCCATCTCTTGTATCGGTTAATCTGGTATCCTGTAATGAAAGTTATTGGGCAATTTATTCCTTCTCTAAATAAGGATTTTACCATGATTTGTATTCCTGCAAGATATAAATATCCTATTTTCTTTCTTTGATCTGGTTTTACCTTTTGTAGTCTTTTATCAATCCATTGTTTGTTTAAAAGGTTTAAAACTACATTTCCTTCAACTTGATCTATTCTTATTTGTTGTTCTACTTCTACATAAGAATATATTACTATTCTTTGTCTTTTAACGATATTTTTAATTATTGTCCAAGGATTATTATCTATTGGTTTTAGATCAAGTTCACTTCTTAATATTTTGGATAATTTATTATTTTCTAGGTTATAGGTTAATCCATATTCTCCTGTATCCTCATATTCTTCTTTATTGTCAACTATTTCGGTAATTTCACTCATTCTGATGAACTATCACTTAGACTTGATTCTTCCGAAGATTCTGAACTATTGATATAATATATATTTTCTGTTTCAGAGTCGTCTGTACTTAGTTCCTTAGTTTCTGTATAAAATATTATTTCATTAACTTTCTTTCTTTTTGGTTTTGTACACTCATGTGCATAATGTCCTTGCTCTTGGCAATTCCAACATTTGCAATCTTTTCTAGGTTTTGTTTTATACTTCCTAAATCGGTATGGCTTTTTATAATATTTTTTTTTTTCTAAATTTTTAATATACTTGGGTTTTCTTGCTTTTTTGAATTTTTTCCTTCGTTTATATGATCTACTATTACTACAACCCCATTGGTTTGGTCCTTCATATGTGCTTGTAGGACACCACAATTTTGTTCTTACTTTATTAGACTGTTTATATAGCCTTCTTTGTGCACAAATTTCTGCTATTCGTTCTCTTATAAACATTTCTCTTGCGCCAAAGGTATCTAATATTACTGGATTTATTTTTAAATAAAGATCATATTCTTTGGTGAAATATACACTCCATTGTTTTGGTAATTTTAAGAAATATTTATTTAATAAGGATTGATTAAGTTCTGGTTCGTTTTCTTCATATATAGTATAATAATATCTGCTGAACTCACATGTATACTCGTATATATATTTCATATCACATATTATTAAATGTTCTATTTTATACATTGCATCCTTTCTTTCCTTGGTTTTTAATTGATCTGATTTTGTATTCCAATCTTCTCCATAAAATTCTGTATATAATAGATTTTCTATAAGTTGTACTGCTAAATCAATATTTCCCGTAGAGACAAAGCTTTGTTGTATTGTTGCCTTTGTAGTTGGTGAAACTCCTGCCCACCAATTTTCTACATTTCCTCCAAATGAGTATGATATAAGTAAACATTTTATCTAGTGCCCATCCTTCACTTAGGGTGTGTTCACTTCGAGGTGCGGAAACGGAATGGAATCAAGAAAGGGAATGGAAAGGAAAGGAGAGGGATTCCCCCAAATCAAGAAGTCTGTTTGATTCTAACACGGAAACGAAATAGAATTCCCAATGATTGTCTTTGGTGTTGTTTGGTTCCAAACATATATTATGAATAATATATATTAATATTTATCAATTATACAGTCAAGGTTTAGTTTAATTCCTTCACTTAACATTGGTGTTTCTGCAAAGTATTTAGATTCAAAGGGGCTTGTGGCCTTTTCAGTTTTATAAGAATTATATCTATTTCTGAATAATGAGGTTCATTATTATTATTATCATTGAATTCTAGTTCATTTTTTAATAGTGGGGTTTTTATTCCACTAGTACCTTCTGCATTCATATTTATTTCTTCAAATTTTTCTGTAAGCTCCTCCATATCTATATCTAATTCTTTTTCATACATTCGTTCCATTATTCGGTTTCACTATCCTTAACTGTCATTTCTTTTTCTTTTGTGTTTTCATCAATTTTTAATTTTTTTCCTTTGTTTTTGCAGTTCTTCATTCTTTTGTTTGATTTTATCTAGAAATTTTAAGCTATTTTCTAAATATTTTGGCTGTCTACTTTCTGGTTTTGATGATTCAGGTTCTTCACTAAATATATCCTTGGCATAAGATGGTGCAAAACTTACCTCTGATTCTTTAATTCTTGACTTCTTAATATCGAATTTTCCTATTCTCTCATGGGTCAATTGTGCTATTATTTCTACCCTTCTTAATATTTTTTCTATAGCCTCAATTTGCCCTTGCATTTCTTCTAATCTCTTAAGGATTTCAAAATCTTCCATTTTTACTTATTTTAATTTTTTATGTGTTTCGAACAATTCTAATTCCCTATTTATTTGTCTTTTTTCTTCTTTGATTACTATTAATCTATTTGAAACATATTCAAGAGTTTTTAAATCTTGTGTTTGATTGATTAGCTGAGTGCAGATTTTATAACGATCGTTTATTTCATTCTTTTTTGCTATTAATTCATCTCTTTTATTCTTTATTTCAAGATTCTCTATGTCTTTTCCTTTTCGTTTCATTTTTAATATATTAATTCTTCTAACCTTTGTAGTTTAATTAGATCTATCTTTATTAATGCTTCAATATCTTTTATCATTTCTTCATATATTCCATGTAATACCTGTAATGTCATTCTTCTTTCTTCATTAAGATTATCCTTTTCTAAAGACATTTCTATATTTTTCATATTCTTTTCTATTATTTTTTCTACTTTGTTTATCTTGGTTATATGCTTTTTTAATTAATTTAAGTTCCTCGGAAATTGGGGTCAACCAACCTTTCATTTTAATCGGAAATATAGATAATTTCATCATTATTATTAAAATTGTAAATATATTCTTGTTTTCCTCTAAATCTTCCTTAATATCAAAAAAACTACTATTTGATCATCCCATATATCTTTTGATATTTCTATTTTATCATCGATGTATAATTTCTGTATCCCTTATAAAGTCTGACCTACGCATATAATATTCATTTGTCTCCTCAAGATGTCTTCTTATCTTCTTATTTCTTCTTTTAATTTATTATTTCTTGCTTAATTCTGTTTTTATTATCTTATTTGTTTGGTTTTCTCTCATACTTTCTAATGTTTTAATTGTATATCTTATATTTTGTTCTTGATCCCTAGATACTGTATAATTAACACGTCTTTCGTATTCTTCAGTGTTGAGTATGTGACTATATTTGGAAAATATATTTGAGTGTGAAAATATTCTTCTTTGAATTTTTGTAAGTAATATATTTTATTTGTTATATTTTCATATTCTTGAGATTTTCTCCACATTTCAAAGATTTCATCATCTGGATGTTGATGTCTGTATCGAAATTGGTATGCTAATTCTACAGTTAATTTGTTGTCTTCTAGTTATATTTTGTAATATTTTTTCATCTTTTGTAATATCTCCTCTTCTAAATGCGGGCTTTATCTGATAATTTGTATCACTAGCACTATATACTACGCGTTTTTTAATTGGTTTCATTTTCTGTTTTCTATTAATCAGTGACCTTTTTAATCTCTGGACTGGCTCTGATACCAACAGGACGGGGAGCTAACAGGAGCAGTTAGCTGGTAACTAATAAAGCAGCGTAGATAGTAGAGTATGTATGTATGTAGGAGAACACATAATTTTATTTGTCTTTCTAGTAATACATATTTATGTTTTAGTAATAAGAATATATTAATATAAAATTTGTTGTACATTTTTCTAGTGTATTTATATACTTATAAAGAATATATTTTTAAACTAAAAAAGATGTAATGTATGTCCGGCTCAAAAAAAAAGATGTAATATATGTGAATGTATTTAACCTACCTATGCACTTTAATTGTAATCTATTTTTAAATCTTGATAATCACCTATAAAATTTAGTAGTCATATTAAAAGATTTAAAATAGGTGAAAGAATCTATAGCGAAATGGTGTTCTCCTCCGCCGCTCTCCTCTGCCGTTTTCTTTAACTTTCTTTTGCCGCTCTCCTCCGCCGCGTTCTTTAATCCCGTGTCGACGGTGGCCACTTCTTGTGGCGCCGCTCTGTTATAAAATCCCTAATTCTGTAATTCCTCCCCACTACTTCTCCCTGTTACATCCCGCTCTTGAGTGATGGATGATCGAGATCTGTTGAGTAAGCCAGCCAAGAAACCGTGTAGCTCGGAAAATCTGGTGATGGATACTGATTGCGATAGTCTGGGGCAACAGAGAACTCCAATACCCCAGGCCATGTCGGCCCCCACTTTCAAAAATGTTGTATTAAGCAATAGAGACCAACAAGCGAATCGTGAAGAAATGGAGGCCTGGATGGATTCGATTTCAGACGATGATGAAGAGGACATGGAGGAGGAAGATCCCAAATGTCCATCCATCCATATTTCTAAGGAACAAAAACTTCGGTATAGAAGTCCTTGGCGGAACGCCATCATCAAATTGCTTGGGAAAAACTTGCCGATGAATGTTCTCTTTGATCAACTGAAGCGCAGATGGTGTCTTCATGGAGAATTCTTGATGGACGACCTCATGAATGGCTTTCACAAAGTCACTTTCGCCAATGAGGAGGATCTTCAGTTCGTTTGAACCGAAGGACCTTGGCCGATCTTGGACCATTATCTCACCATTCGTCGGTGGAAGCCTACTTTTAACCCAAATTCGGAGGCCCTAGCTAATCTTGAGGTCCTGGTAAGATTCCCAGATCTGCCCAGCGAGTACTATAACGAAGAGTTTTTAGGCATCCTTGGTTCGGAAGTTGGGAAGGTGAAGAAGGTTGATTTGTCAATGGCGGGGTTTGGTAAATCAAGATTAGCCAGAGTGGCCGTCGAAGTGGATCTCACTAAGCCACTGCTCGCTAAATATCGATTTCGTCGTCGCACCATGAAAATAGAGTACAAAGGGTTACATCTTGTATGTTTCTCCTGTGGTGCTACAGACACAAAGACGTCAACTGCCCTAATCGGGATCCAGAGGTTCAAGTCCTGTAGAGTGAAGGGGTTCGCCTTGTACCGGAGAAACCTGCTGATATTCCCTCTCACGTTGCTCAGGACTATGGGGATTGGATGGTTCCGAAGAAGCGAAATTCTTTCAAGCCCCCTCAGAAGAAAGGGATTTCGAATGCTAAAACTGAACGCAGTAGGACGGATGGGGGTTCCCGATTCAAGGTATTGGACCAGACCTCTGGGAAGCCTAATGCGAGTTTGGAACAACCTTCTAAAGAAACAATTTCTGGCAAGAAAAGTTCCCATGAAGTTTGTGCGGATGCTCCTAATCAGATTTCACCCGTTCTGGCTCCCAACCCAGGTATTGGAAGTAAGTCTTCAGACCATGTTTCTGCTAATATCCCCATTTCTGGTTCTAGAGTTGATAATCCTGGTATGTTTACTGCTCATAATTTTGTGCATCTGTGTGATCAGAGTAGTCCCTATCTGGGGAAGACGTAAGTCTTGGTTTGTGTTTAAAGCTAAGTTATTGAATGGTTATTTTGTTCTGGAATATTAGAGGTGCTCAAAGAACTAGTTTTCACAGATCCTTGAGGGATCTCATTCGTACAAAACACCCATCAATTTTGATTCTGGTTGAGCCAAAAGTTAGTGGCAGAAATGCTGAATTAATTTGTAATAAAATAGGTTTTGATCATGTTCACCGTGAGGATGCTCGTGGTTTTAGTGGTGGTATCTGGGTATTGTGGAACAGACCTGTTAACATCCAAGTGCTTAGTTCTAATATGCAGTTTGTTCACTGTAAAGTCCAAGAATCTGGTAAATCTTACCTCCTAACTGCGATCTATGCTAGCCTGACTCCTTTATTAAGACATCTTTGGCATGACCTTTATATTATTCAAACTAGCAATGATATCCTTGGATTTTGGGTGGAGACTTTAAGGCCACTCTTAATCCAAATGAGAGAAATCACTCCGCGGCTAGGAGTTGTGGGGTAGATAGTCTGTTCTTGGAATGGGTTCATAATCGTGGGCTTATTGATCTGCCTGCTTCGGGCAACATGTTTACATGGACTAATGGTACCCATAGAGCTAGGCTTGATAGGATATTAGTCACTACTGAATGGTACAATTGCTTCCCTAATGCTCTAGCTGAGAATCTCCCTAGGACGACTTCAGACCATTGTCCCTTGATTTTGTATCTCACGGATGACCGTAGGAACTGTCCTAATTCTAAGCCGTTCAAATTCTTAGCAGCATGGTTTACTCATCCTGACTTTCGTATATCTGTTATCCAAAAACTGAACTTGAATATGGAATTACGGGAGTCTCTTGATACCCTAAGCACTTATCTTAAGGATTGAAACAGAGTTTCTTTTGGCCATATAATCATGAATAAGAAAAGAGTTCTGGCTAGAATCAAAGGTATCCAAAGGGTTATCGAGTCTGGTTCAGGGGATCATCTTAGAGGTCTTGAAAAATCTCTTCAAAATGAGTTAGATTTGTGGCTTCAAAGATAGGAGTTGATGTGGTTTCAGAAGTCCAGGGAGGATAAGGTTAGGCTTGGAGATAGGAACACTACCTATTTCCATACCAAGACTAGTATTAGAAGAAGAAGGAACAAAATTTCTAGACTTATGGGCAACGATGGTACATGGGTCACTAGTGAGGAAGATCTTAGTCTCCTGGTCCGTGACCATTTTTCAAAACTTCTTTCCAACCTTGAACCTCCTGGGAGGAAATTATATAGCCATGATTTTCCTTACTTATCAAAGTCTGATTATGATTCTCTCTCTAAAGAGGTTTCTATGAGTGAGGTTACGAAGGCTTTGAATAGCATGAAAGCATTTAAAGCTCCTGAGGTAGACGGATTTCCAGCTGGGTTTTCCAGGCCTTTTGGCATTAGATTGGCCCTTCTATGCTGAGATTCGTCAGGGATTCTTTTGTAAGTGGTTTTTTTGATAGAAAGCTGAATCACACAATTATTTACCTGATTCCTAAAGTTGATCAACCCACTCTTGTGTCCCAGTTTAGGCCTATTTCCCTTTGCCAAGTTCAGTACAAGATCTTAGCTAAGGTTATAACAAACAGACTGAAGCCTTTCATGCCGTTTTGGGTGTCTGCCAATCAATCTAGTTTCATCCCAGGGAGGAATATTTTTGATAATATTATTATGGTTCAAGAAGCGCTCCATTTGCTTCATAATACCAAGGCAAAAACAGGCTTCGTGACATTGAAAATTAATCTCGCTAAGGCTTACGATCGATTATCCTGGAATTTCATTGAAGATACTCTCATATGTTTAGGGTTGCCTAGTAATTTAATCAGGTTGATCATGTTCTGTGTTTCCTCGGTTTCTTTTCAGGTTTGTTGGAATGGGGGGTGTGGAGGGTGATTTTTCGGTATGAGGGGGGTCTATCTAATATGGTTCTTGACTGAGAAGCCTAGATCCTAGAAACTGCCATTCTGTGGAGGGTGAAAACCCGTTATTCTGGCATCCCTCAAATACCTACTAAATCGTTCGTCTTTCCCAGAAAGCATAAAGGGGAGTGCAAGTGTGCACTACACCCGCTCTCAATGGGCTCCACGCGGACTTATGCCCTAAGGGCGGAATTGACTAGAGTCGCCACCTAGTTTGACCTAAGAACTAGGAAAGGAAGAGAAGGGTAGGTTCTAAGAAACCGCTGGTTGACTCTGAGATTGTTCCCTATGGATAGGACTTATCTGGTCGCGTCAGAGATTCTATTGTGGGTTCGTACTGGGTTACACCCCTTAGAAGTAGCAACGACCACGACTTCGGATTGGTGCCCGAGGAAACCTCGGTCTCCAATTGTCGGGATTGCCCTCTTTCAAAACCTTAGAGAGATTCATTTAAAAGCCAAAGGATAGGAATGAGTGTGGATTGAGTGTGGATTGAGGAGTAGATGATTTCGAAGAGTTCGAAGAAAAGGCTGGTCTTGGGATGATGATTGATGAAGTTGGTTTGAATATTGAGAGATTTGGATTGTTTCTGAGAGGTTTGAGGTCGTTTTGACTTTCACGAGGTTAAAAGGATGCTGGGAGTTTTGAGGGGCAAAAGAGTACTTTGGTTACTATATTTTTGGAGTCAAGGGGTGTTTGGATCATTTTGTAGAGCCTAGGGGTATTTTGGTCATTTTGAGGGGTATTTTGGTCATTTTGTAGAGCTGAGGGGTATTTTGGTCATTTTGTAGAACTTAGGGGTATTTTGGTCATTTTGAGGGGTATTTTGGTCATTTTGTAGAGCTGAGGGGTATTTTGGTCATTTTGTAGAGCTTAGGGGTATTTTGGTCATTTTGTAGAGCTTAGGGGTATTTTGGTCATTTTGTAGAGCTTAGGGGTATTTTGGTCCTTTTATAGAGCTTAGGGGTATTTTGGTCATTTTATAGAGTTTAGGGGTATTTTGGTCATTTTGTAGAGCTGAGGGGTGATCGGATTCATTGAGAAGTTTTTTTTTTCGTGTTGTAAAGTTTGGATTTTTGGAGTTTGGATGGAATCTACAATTTGGGTTTGAATGGGATTGAGTTTGAATTGGATTGAATTGAATCGGGTTTGGAAAATGGATCAGGTCAAAGTTGGGTCAAGGTCAACATTTGGGTCAAGGTCAACACTTGGGTTGGTCAAAGTTTGGTTGGTCAAAGTTTGAGTCAAGGTCAAAATTCAAGCCAAGGTCAAAGTTGGACCGGATCAAAGTTGGGTCAAAGTCAAAGTTTGGATTAGTCAAGTTGGACCGGATTGGGCCTTGGTCAAGGTTTAGGCCAGATTAGGCCTTGGTTAGGCTTTTGGGTTGAATTGGGCCGAGTTAGGCCTTAGTTGGGCTTTTGGGTTGAATTGGCCTTTTAGGACTGATTTGGGCCTTGGCCCTTTTTATTTGGGCTGAAGATTGTTTTTAGGCTGAAATAAGTTTAGGTCGGTCATGTGTTTGGGCCTCAAGTTTGGGCCTCGAATTGGGCTTTGAAATGGGCCTCAAACTGGGCTTTGAAATGGGCCAGGCTCAGTGACAGGCCATGTTTTGAAATGGACCGGGCTTGGTGGAATTGGGTCCAGATTTGGGAGTTGGGCTTCAAATTAGATTTCTAAGATGGGCTGATTGAAAATTTTGTTTGAAACTATTAGGAGCTAGTGGGCTTAAGTTATGTCGAATGAAAATTACTTGGATTCACAGATAGATTAGATTTTTGTTGATTGTACATTTTATTCTGAAATTAGGGGATGATTTGGAAAGTTTTAAGGAAAACGGGTATTCCTCAAATGGACCGTGTCTAGGACCCGTATGCATTGAGGATACCCAAACCTAGAGCTTTTCTACAAAAGGGGTGTCCTATGAGCTATCTAGGGCTTAAATAAAAGTTAGAAATAAATAGAGCAAAATTAATAAATCGAAATGCAAAAGAGACAAATCAGTACATATACAGTAATAAATAATCCCAAGCACGCAGGTATGGCAAATTGACAAGTAAAAATCGATAGAAAGGATTGCTAATCCAAGTTCAGGAAGTCAATTATGTCTCTCTTTTTCTTTTGTTTTAGAGGTCATCAATTTTGATTATTTTTAAAAAAATCAAATTTGGCTATTTCAAAACCGAAAGGTATATGACAGATTCATACACTAGTAGCGGCCTGAAAAATAGTGCAGATAATTGCCAATCAGATTTGTTCCCCTTTAATGCTGTCAAGTTCGTTGAAGGAATTAACGCTGAACAGCTTTCACATGACCTCACACACATCACAATTCACAAGCGTGAGTAGCTCACGTATGAATACATTTACCAGATTGTTAATCAACCCACAACAGCACAAACGGAGATGACAGTATTTCACACGAGTTCAAATCCTACGAACAAACCAGAGGAACATTCGAGGAGTAGATTTCACAAATGGGCCACAGAGGGAATCACTCTTTTCAGACAGAAAACAAAGGCTTATCAACTCAGACAGATGGAAATGAGTAGATAAGGTTATGTTAATCTCAAATTAGGTCTCAGGATTAATCATTAATGCGCCAAGGGACAAAATCATGCTAGAACCAAACCAAATTACAGAGTGCGATTGATCGACCAGAAAGCAGCACATTAAAAAAAATATTGAACAAGTTGGTAGAGAAGTTTCCAACCCAAGAGGATATGTCAAATGGGAGGTCCACAAGCTTGATCAGCCTAGAAGGCCCAAAGTCCACACACATTGCCAATCTGCAAAGTCCAGGTTGAACCATCGGCAAATGAACCCATAGGTATACGCCTTGGTTATCTCCAATTGACATGCGATACCTCAGAAAGTTACAAAGCAAAGATAGTGAGCAAATTGAGTTACATAAACATCAGTAATGAGCAAACGAATCGATTTATACTCCAAACAAGACCGATGCACAAAGGAGCAGATGTATTGCTAGAAATGATGTAATCCCCAAACCGCAACAGATTATCAAGTACCAGCAAAGCGAACGACCAAATTCTCAAACCCGTGTTAGAATCGAGCCTCAAAATCCAAGCAAACTTAGAAGCTAAACTGAACTTAAGAGCATAACCTCTTAAAAAAGTATATACGTAAAAGATAAATCCATCAACGACCACCATTCAGCAGGTAGGGCATAAAACTGATAAATATGAAAGTGCATAAATCGGGAGATTAATCACTGAGACATGAAGTTATCACCGATTAAGAGAACACCAACGACGGGAGTGCGACTAGTTTCCATACTCACTCTCTTGAGAACTGAAACCTCAACACAACATGGAGGTCCAAACTCGGATTAATCCTGATGAGATCCCTGTTTAATGATTAACTACAAGAGAAGAGGATTAGCATGTTGAAGTGAAATCTGAAAAATAAACAACAGTGTATACGAATCCTATAGATATCCTTGGATTTCCAACAATCCGACTCCCAATCGAGAGGAAATGGTCGGGATTCACGTCAACGAAGTCTGTGAATCTCAAAGCGGGTGAGAGCAAAAACAAAATTCGTCGATATCATGTTTAGGGATTTGGTTTCAGTTTGGAGGTGTAGAAATCGATCGAAGCCGGGTGGGGAGTCCACGGTCGCCACCTCTGCCTTAGTTTTTCGATGCTTTTTGAAGAAGATGGAGAACCAGTGGGTGTTGGGGAGTGAAGAACGGCCGGGTGTTTCGACAGAAATAGATATCGGGCAGATGTCATCTACAAATGGAGTGAGTTTTCAGGTAGAAAATGGGGTTTAGAGCTGACGAAAGGAGTAGGCCATTGACAGGGCTTTAAATCCTTTTCGAGATAGAACGAGGTGGAATAAATCGATTCAAAAACTGATGTCAGTGGTGGTGGAGAAGGTGGATTGAAGAAGACGGAATATGTATGTTCCTTGTTTCGCCAGTTGAGTTGCAAAGCGTCGGTGAAAACGAAAAGAGGATGGAGCATGGATGTTCTTGTTCGCCAGCTCGATTTGCAAAATTACCGGCGAGAGGACAATGAGGGGCAGAGTAGTGAGTCTGTGTTTGCCAGTCGGGTTGCGAAATTGAGAAGGGTGAAGAGATTTGAAGAAGTGCATAGCAGTGTGCTCTTGTTCGCCAGTTGAAACGGGAGAAGAGGGACCAGAGCATGTACGCTTCCTTGTTCGATGGCTGGAGTTGAGAGAGTGGAAAAATACATGTATGCTCCATTGCTCCTTGTTGGTCAGTTTGGGTTGCAAAACACCGTGAGTGAGGAGCAGGGGTGTGAACGATCGAGCGAGAAGAAGATTGATAGGCATAGCACAGAGGAGAGCTGGTTGTCTTTTCGGTTTTTTGCCGATGGAGAAGATGGTGGTGTTGGCTATTACGGGGAAGATGGAGAAGATATCGGAGACTGAAATCGACCGAGAAGAAAATCGTCCTCCAGATCAGAAGATTGAGGGATTTTTTGAGGAGTGGAGCAATCTTCAAGCCTCTTCAACCGAGTAAGCATGCGGAGAATTTGTTGGGGGAAGGTCATCGGCTTCTTCAAAAAACAAAAACCCATGCCGTAATAAAAAAAAGTTGTGCCCATTCATAAGTTTTAAAAAAAGGAGACAAAACAACATAAAACGAGTCTTGGCTCTACTGGGGTTCGAACTCAGTATCCCTCACACCGTTGAGCTGTAGCAGATTTCAGTATGTTCATGCGAGAAATTAAATAAGAGCCATAATTTCAACTGGATAACTCTTCTAAAAATGCTACGAGTTTGAAAGAAAGTATACAAGGAAAAAAGAGAAGACTAATCTAATGACATGAAATTATGGAATGTAAATAATAAGATAAGTAAATAAAACAAAATGAATGGGTTTAAAACGGGATTATTGTTTAAAAAATCATTTTTTTGAAAAATCGTGTTTTTATGAAATGCTTTGAAAAAGGTTATAAAATGACGGTTTCGTTATGGCACGCACGCTAATATGTTTTGAAAAAGAAAGGCGACGACCCCTCTTATTATTTCGAAATTTGCTTTATGGGGTGAGAATTTTTGGTGTCTACAGGGGGCTTACTACTAGCTTTGAAGCGGGGAGGGTGTGAGGCAAGGCGATCTCTTGTCTCTGTTTATCTTTGTGCTATGTCTCGATAGGCTTTCTCACTTGATTCATAGGGCAGTAGAGAGTAAGGACTGGAAGCCTCTTATTATGGGTCGGTCTAGAGTCTCCTTGTCACATAGTTTTTTTGCGGACGATTTGGTTCTTTTTGGGGAAGCTTCTCCTAGGCAAGTTAATCTAATGAAAGGAATTTTGGCTGAGTTCTGTGAGGCATCTGGTCAGATCATCAGTTTTGAAAAGTCAATCCTCTTACTTTCTAGGAATGCGAGTTGTGAGCGAGCTCAGGTTCTTAGCTCAGAGGCGGGAATTCCTATACCTAGGGATTTTGGTCGGTACTTGGGTGTGTTTCTTCAACAAGGTAGGGCTGATAAACGTAACCAGGATCTTTTACTTGCTAAAATCAGAAACAAACTTGCTGGCTGGAAATCCAAATCGCTTTCCCTTGCTGGTAGAATCTGCCTAGCTAAAAGTTCTATCTCGTTAGTCCCGATCCATAATATGCAGTGCCAACATCTGCCTGGGGGTGTGTGTGACCAGATCGATAAGCTGTGTCGTAATTTTATTTGGGGAAATGATTCGAATTCGCGAAAGTTTAACTTGATTTCTTGGGATCAAATCTGCAAACCTAAAAACATTGGTGGTTTAGGGTTTAGGAAGTCGCGTCTTATGAATGTGGCCTGTTTTGGGAAGTTAATATGGAATCTGTTCTCGAACCAATCCAACAGTAGCAGTCGTCTTCTTAGAAGTAGATATTCTAACCCTGATGTAAAACGATGCTCTGTGACCTGGAGAAACATTAGAAAGTGTATCCCTTTGATCCAGGATGGGTTCAAGTGGGTAGTTAACAATGGTAAAACTGTTCGTTTTTGGACAGATAAATGACTCTTTAATTCTACTATACTTTTTTTGGCTATTACAAATGTTCCTGATTCGATTAGTGGCGAAGTCGTGGCTGATTATTGGGACGATACCACTGGATGGAAGTGGGATAGATTCATGCATTTTCTTCCTGCTTCTGTTACTCATGACTTTCTCAGTCAATCGGTTTTTAGCAATGCAGGTGAAGACTTTATTGCTTGGAGCATGCATAACTCGGGTAATTATAATGTTTCTTCTTTATATCATTTTCTGAGTTCGCAGGTTGGTGCTGGTAATCAGAATCCCTCTCCTTCTGCTAGTATTTTTCAAAAAATATGGAAACTGCATGTGCGGGGAAAAGTTAGAACTCTGATGTGGCGATTAACCTTGGGGAAACTTATGACTAATGTCAAGCGTTTTTCCTTGGGTTTCACTCAGGACAAATCATGTCACTTTTGTGGGGTGGAGGAAACTCTGACCCATGTCTTTCGGGATTGTCCTGTGGCAAGGAAGGTTTGGAATCATTTTATCCCTACTACTCACAGAAGAGATTTCTATGCATCTCCCATGTCAATCTGGTTAGAAACCAACATAATAAGACCTGGTCCTAGGCTGATTAATTTTAAATGGAATGAAGTTTTTTCAATATGTTGTCACATGCTCTGGATTTGGCGAAACAGTAAAGTGTTTGGGGATGAAAGGAGGATTTTTCTACCTCTGCAATCAGTTATTCGAGAATGCATGTTAAATTATAAAGTTTGGGCTTTTGGTAACCTGTCTTCCTTAGATACTGGTGCTGTCGGTCGAAACAATAATGAGTCTGCTACTGATGTTTGGAAACCTCCAGGTGATGGCTTCCTTAAATTCGATGTTGACGCTGCTGTTAATCCAAACACTAATTTCGCTGCTATCAGTGGTGTTTGCAGGGATAATGGAGGTTCCTGGATAACTGGATTTGGAAGGACAATAGGAAAGGCCAGTGTCCTATTGGCAGAGATTTTGGCGTTGCAGCATGCTCTCAAGATAGCTTGGGAGTCTTCACTTTAAAAAATCATTGTCAGTACAGATTCGCTGGAGGTAGTCAATCTCATCAGGCAATGTCCCACTCATCACCATTACAGACCGGTTATTAAGCAATGTAAGGAGTTACTGCAGCGTAACTGGGAAGTGTCCCTGATCCACTCCCGCCGAGGTTGTAATAAAGTAGTTGATCATTTAGCTAAATTTAGTCTTACAAATAGCATGAACAACTATATTTTACCAGCACCCCCTAACTGTGTGCTAGAGCTTCTGTCGAATGATGTAAGAACAATCATTAATCTTAATACATGAGGCTTGACCTCGCTTTTGCGACCAAAAAAAATAATACATGTGTGTATATACCACATATATTTTTTTCTTCGTGGTTTCATAGCATTCTAGCTGTAAACCTTTTTGAACATTTTTCTTTCAAACATTTTGATTCTCGCTTTAATTGGTTTTTTAGATTTATACTTTGGATTAGATTTAAGTATGATTTGGAATAAACGAACACCATATATACCTCAAATCTTGAAAATAAACAAAAAAACATTGATTTTCATATTTGTCGTCTATAGTGAACCCAACTATAACCGAGTATATCTTAGGGAATTCTTTTTACGTATTCTAAGAAATCCTCTCTCTGTCTCATTATTCCTTTCTCATTCTCACATTTCTTTGTGTAAGGTTGTTTCTTACCTGGTGTTGTGGTATGAACGCTTTCTGAGTGAGAGAAAATAGAGAATGGTCAAAAGAGATAATTACTCCAAAAGTTCAATGTTGTCTCTTATTATGTAAGGTTAACCCTATTTATATGTTTCTACAATGCCTTCTTTACATGTATGACTGTCACATTTCTTACTTATTAAAACGCATCACACTTCCTTTCTTTAGGTATGCTTTTCACTATTGCGCTCGGGGATGGTCGCTTTTAGATCTTGCCGGGCCACCCAATCGCTTTATCCTGGCTAGAGGTATGTTCCATTCTACGCCTGGGCTCATCGTCCATCTATTGTTTGTAGTAAGTTGCTTTCTTGCGCCCGGGGCCATCTACCTTCTTCGCGCTATTCATCAGTCCCACGAGTTCTTTTCCTTTGTGCAAACGAAGGGAAAAAACTTATCTTTAAAAAAAGTTTCTTCTCTTTCCTTCTGGTTTCTCTAGTGTTTATCCCTTAATCAATCTCATAAATTATTTTCCTTTGTGAATCAGAGGGAAGGAACTTATGCTCCTCCCGGGGATTTTTGGCTTCTGGCCGTCTTAGTCCTTGTTATGCTTGTAATTTTACCATTTTTACCCTTTACCTGTGGCCACGTGCGTGCGTGCTTTTCCAGAGAAGTAGTAAGGTCCCTGGTTTTTAATCTTTCTGCAAAAAGGTCTAATCATTACTTTTGTTGGGAACGACAAACCTTCACCGCTTCATTCTTTAAATCTCTCTTTGCAGCCCTGTTTCTCTCTCCTTCGTTTTGTATGCTCCTGCTCCCCACTACACTTTCTTGCTTCTTCGTCTTTCTTTTCCCTCTTTGATCATGGATCCAAATTTCGATGCTTCCAAGGTGAAGAAATTATGCGCTGCATCAGACTGCGTTTAGGGCGTGTATGAAGGTAAAAATTTTGTTCCTACTTTTCTTTTGCCAAAGCGTCCATTTTTGGGGAGCCATGAACCTTCTCCTTCTACTCTCAATGGTTCAGTTCTTAAGGGTGCGCTTAAAGACATTAGGGCTCCTCTTGGAACCGAAATTACCTTCCATCGAAAGATTTGCATCCCGTCGACGATTTTGGTCTAGGGTTTGTCGTATATCACTATTTTTCTTCGCAGTCGGTCAATTCCCCTCACCCTTTTTTTCATGGTTTCCTTACTCGAATATGTTGCACCCTTGTACATCTTTACCCAAATGCCCTTGCTTGACTTCATGTCTACGTTGTTCTTTGCTCTGAAAAACAACATTCATCCTTTAGGCACAGATTTTGTTCAATATTTTTTCCATCCGCGCCAATCCGGATGATTTATCACTTTCTATAAAATCTGGTTTTTGCATGTTTTTGGCTACTCGAAGTGAGACAAGGGCTGGACTTCAAGGTGGTTTGTAATTGTTCCTCTTCCCAGGCGTTTCCTTGGGGTTCCATATGGTACATTCTGCGCAAAGGGTCAGTTGTCCTGCCCTTCACTCCTAGATTCTTACATCATACATCTTCGACAACCAGGAGCGTGTCCCCTTTGAAAAACTCAAGAGTATGTCCTATTCTTTTCTCCTGATATTCACATTCTTTCGTTTGTTCTTTTTTTTTCTTATTCTCATCCCTATGTTGGCATACTTTCCTTTCATTGGTTCAAAGGTTGGGCCCTTTCATCATTGAAACTTTGACACTTTAAAGGTGGATAATACGCGCGTAGACTACTATGCTTTTGTTGAAGTTGCTAATGAAGCGGCCAAGGAGTCTGCTAGAGCTTCATCCCTGGGAACTAGTGCTTCCAGTCCCTTTGTTCCTGAAAAGGACAAGGGGAAAAGAGCATGGTCGTGTAGTTAAAAGTGAAAGCTTATGAAGGATGGGAAGAATGTTACCACTAACTATGGAGGAACACCCTCTGCTCCGGGTACATCATATTAATCCGGACTCTGGAATGCGCGTTTTCCTGCCTCTTACCCCGGGGTCTAACCTTGATCTTAGTCCCTGCCAAAGTAAGAGATCTGGCAGTGGGACCTCTATTTCTTTTCTCTTCCCTGACTTGGTGGATTATATTTCCACAGATGCTAATCCAGACATTATGTTGGAAGGGAAAAAGGCTTATGTATCTGCTCCTTTTCCCGAAGGTTCTTTTTTCAGTATCTTTCTCTTTTTTTTACACTGTTTTGTTTAATGTGTGTTTTTTATCCTTCAGGCTATTCCTCACTAAATGACCCTGAGGTTGCTATAGAACATTCTCAGCACTAGTACCACAGTTTCACCATAAGGGAGAATGTTCCCTCAAAAAGTGCTCCACTAGTTGCGCCCCGGGACAAGGGCAATGATGTTTTGTTGGATCCAACACCAGTTTCAAATAGGGTCAAAATGAAGGCCTGGAAGAAGACGCCTTAAGACGTGTGTGACATCATTTATTCTTCGAAGGAGACGGGCAAATCTTCCCCTATAAGTACTGGGTCATTCCTGAAGATCCTGAACTTTGGAGCAAGTTTTGAGAAGAAACTCAACCTCCTTCGTCTGCTCCCCCTTCTTAGGTCTATGAAACTTTTCGATGCTCTTTCCTCTAAAGAAGGTTGTTTTACCACCGAGGGCAACTGTAACACCTCATATGGGTAAGTATCCAACTACCTAGCTCTTAAGCCATTAAGGCTTGAAAATTAGCCTGCTCAAACCACTCACTTTACTACTCATATCCCGATGTGGATAGGGGTATTACATACTCCCCACTCAAAGTATTGGGTTGTTCCTGAAGATCTTGAACTTTGGAGCAAGTTTTGAGAAGAAACTCAACCTCCTTCGGGTAAGTATCCAACTACCTAGCTCTTCAGCCATTCAGGCTTGAAAATTAGCATGCTTAAACATTTTGTCCTCACTTGGGTTTAAAAATGGAAGGTCTTGTTGTTGTAGTTAATCCATATGTATCCTTATAAACCACTCACTTTACTACTCATATCCCGATGTGGGATGAGGGTATTACATACTCCCCACTCAAAGAACATGATGCTCTCGTCACAAACCTAACATCCAAGTTCCATGGATCTTCTTGGTAGGTGCCGGGTAGCCCATCCCAACACGGTCCTAAGTCGGCTCTGATACCATTTGTAATACCTCATATGGGCAAGTGTTCAACAACCTAGCTTTAAAGCCATTCGGGCTTGAAAACTAGCCACCTTAAGCCATTTGTTCTCACTTGGGTTTAAAAGTGGAAAGTCTTGTTGTTGTAGTCAACCCATATGTATCCTTATAAACCACTCACTTTACTACTCATATCTCGATGGGGGTATTACATATAATGAAATACCCATAAATTTTATAATATGATATTATAAAGTTTACAAGTATAGTATATAGGTTACAAGTATATAGTTTATGGGTACATTATATCATTTGCAAGCATATTATATAGTATTTAATAAAGAAAATTTGTTGTAATAAAATAACCTGTTTTAAAAATAGGTCCATTGTGATTTTTTTAATGTCCTATTAATGATCCTTATTTTTTAAATTAATTTGGTATATTTATTTGTTTAAAACAGAGCAATTATAAATATTATATGTTTTGAAGGCTATAATTGATTTTACTTAATTTTGTTATAGTTACTTAATTTAATACTATAATTGTTACTCTATTTATCACGTCGTTTTTGTCTATCCATATATCCTGACTTTAGTTTTTTAGAATTTATTTAACCAGTTTAACTTCCCTTCATTAATTAAACTAGTTCATATTCCCTCATGGTCTGTCTATTTATTCTTTGTGTCTGACGCTTTCATTTGTGTGCTCATAATCCATCTCTCTTCTATCCCTCTCAGCCAGTGTCACGCGCAATCTTTCTCTTCCTCCTGTCTCTCATCTCACACCCTCTTCATCCATTCATCCATCCATCCATCCCTTTCGTTTGGACAAAAAAATAAGTGTTATTGTTTTTAGGCTCAGATTTTGTGAACAATGAGTAGTAGTTGATTTTGTGGTTGATTATGTTGTTAGTCTTCGTAGGAATAAAAGGTAAGTTACCTCGTTCACAAATTTTTATTAAATTTACAAATATAAATTTTTACACGGATGTAAATTTTGTGTGTGATCATTGTTTGAGATCGAACTGTTGTGCCATGATGATGATTGAATTTATGTGTGAAAGAATTACTTTATAATGGACATTTGTAATTATTTGGTTAGTTTTTTTTAAGAGGTTAACAAAAAAATTGTTATGAAATTCCTTATGATGGTTATATGAAAAATTAAATATTTAATCATGGTGATTTATTGCTCAGTTTATTTTAAGGTTTTTATGTGGGTTCTGATAAATTGAAAGGTAATAAGAGAACACCATGGTGCATGTGAGTCGTATTAGGACTCATGAATGAGATGATAAATGCACGCATTACTTTGAGATATTGTGAGTGGTATTATAACACAGTTAAGGATTTAGTGGTGAGTTTGGATTCCCGGTTATGTGTTGTACCCAAAGAGAGAGATAAATTGTTTTGTCGTGGATGCGTGTTGGGACAAGGAAGATAATTAAATTAATTTGGATTCTCGGCTGCATGTTGCGGTCTGGGTTACAGCTGCGCGTTGTACCCGAAAAGAAACAAAGTTGTTTGTCCTGACTGTGCGTTGAGACAAGGAAGATAACTAAAATAATCGAGCTAATATAATATTGAGTTTTACTAAAGAATCAAACATGGAATACTCATGAGTGCTTTTGAATGATATTTTTCATGTTGTGTGTTATTATTGTAAAAATGGTTTTCAAAGAGAAAATGTTTGTACCGAGTGTAGTGGTGACTTACTCAGTTTCTCTAACTTTGCGGTGACTCTTTGTGTGTTTGTTTAGATTTATGCCACAGGTGCTGATGATGTCCTTTGGGGTTTGGGAAGCCAACTCCACATAGGCTGGTTATCTGTAATTGGATTTTATTTTAGGCTTTGTGACTTTCCCGGTTTTAAAGAACTATTATTATCGATGTTGAACTTTCTTATATTAATAAAACAAACTTGGTTATTCAGTTAATTATTTAGGCCGTAGCTCTCGTTTATTTGTGAGTGTGGAAGTAATACTCCGGATAAGGATTTGATTCCGCTGCTTAATAAAAAATTTAAATTGTTGAATAATGGACTAAATAAAATTAGTAAATCCGGGGTGTTACAGCAACCTATGCGAGGAGTCACGAGCACCGAGACTCTTTCTTACTTGAACTTGTGGAAGGAAGCTACTACTTTGACAGGGTATTCTAAAGGAATCTTTGCTCCTCTATGAGGTCTACCCCCTCAAAGGATAGACTTCGCATTGAAGATGGCTCCTTGGATGCTGTCATGCGCCACTCTATTCCATATGACCAAGCCCTCAAATACATGTGGCAAGGGATCTTCAGGATTTGTTCTTCGTTCACTTCTTTTCCTTTTGTTTACCTGTTGTATTACACTTTTCCTTTGTTTAATTACATCTTGATCCGCGGACTATTGCCATGGCCTAAATTATTGACGCGCATTCAAGAAATTTGCTTTTTAAACTCCGTTGTGAGAGGAATAAAGCGGATGAAGAGGAGAGGAACCTTTAGGAAGCATGGACCTTTCATCAATGCTTTATTGACACCTCTATCCGGAAGCTTGACTCCAGGGTTAAGTAGCGCACTGCTACCCTGAGCAAAGAACTTTCCCAGGCCCGGGAGTCCAAGGCAAAGGAGCATGATGGTTATGAGTCTCATATCTCCAAACTGAGGGATGAGATTCTTACCCATAAACTCTGGAATCAATCTCTTGAGGTGGAGCTACTTTCGTCCAAACAATAGAAGGAGCAAGCTAATAAAGAGACTAAGGAATGGTCCAAGAAATTCAGTGATCTTGAATCTTCACTTACTGCCTTGATGACAGAGAATGACGAACTCCTGTCTAAGCTTTTAAAAAATGAGAAAGATCTTGAAGAATCTAAGAAGAAGTCTTTGGTCAAAGGTATTGAGAATTTTATTTTATTTTTTAAAAAAGGTGACTTGTTTTCCCCTTTTGTTACTAAGTTTTGTTTTGCTGTCGTTTTGCTTCTTTTTTTTAGCGGGTTCCTCCAATTATGAGGATTTCTTAAGTCATGTGATGGATCTTAATGAAGAGATTAAATACTTTTTGAATATAAGATTGCTCTTATGTCAGAGTGTACACACTATAGTTCCCTAGCAGTTAACCTGTAGTCTCATGTGCAAAATCATGTAGCTTTCTCTTAGAAGACTCAAGCTGAACTCCAAAAGAAGGATAGTGCCCTCTCTCTTTTGAAAGAATTACTTACATCTCAGTGCGCAAAGTTTTCCCAGGAGTGTTGTTGTAACACCCCTATAATAATAAAACAACAGCGGAAAATAAACTAAAGGTGCTACAGACCATCGGCTCCAAACACCCGGTACCAACCTCACCAATTACAACCATTACAATTAACTAAGTTACGGTCTGAACTTCGAGAAAACTTAACATTAACACAACAATAATAAAATACATTCACTCTCCATAAACCTAGTCCCATCCCAATCACTCATGCTCTTCGTGGCCACCTGTAAATCAATTTTGAAATACCCCAAACCTTAATGTGTTGATTAATTGTGTGATTATAGTTTTCTAAGGCTAATTAAGTCCTTAAGATCATTGGTGAAGAAATGAAAACCAAAAAGAAAAAGAAAATGCGTAAACGCCACAAAACGTGGAAATACGTATTTAATTATTTTAGGAGCTACATAACCTTCATTAGGGTTATAAATATTTTTATACCTTAATTACACACTAAGAACGTGTGGGGAAAAATTCCGTAAGAAAACGGATCCAAACAATGCGTTTAAAACGCTAACGAAGTCTAAGGCGCGTTTTTCGAGAAAACCCGAAAACGCGGCTTTAAACAGTTAAATAACCCCGTAAAAACAATAGTTGATTTGGTAACAATAATTAAACATTAATGGGAGTTTAATAACCATTAAAATTAAAGGAGTGATAAAATTCCAAAAAACGGTTCTGGTTAGCGAATAGTGCTAAACCGGGTAAATTTAACGAGCGTTTTCTGTTAAAAGACGAAAAACGCTCCAGCATGTTATATTAGTGGGCCGGTTTTATTTATGAAAACAGCTCACTCACACAAGACTAGTTAACTAATTAATTAAGTCAAGAGAGCTAAATAACAAAGAGGCACATATATCCCCACACTCTCTCTCTCTTTCCTTATTTTTCTTTTTCCCCTCTCTCTCTTCCTCTCTTTCCTCTCTTCCTCCTCCACCGGTTTCTCCCTCCTTTCTCTGCCGATGGAAAGCTCCAACCCAAGCCTCCAATGGCTTCTCCACTTCAATCTCATCCCCAAGCTCCATTTGAGCTCCAAATCAAAAACAAATCACATATTTGAACTCTCCTCATCCTCCTCTACCTTTCCCTCTTTTCAGAATTTCAAAAGGATGGGTTTCATCTCCATGGGTTTTCACCATTTGAGGAGAAAATGGCACCAATGAGAAGCTTGGAGTCTCCTCTTTCTTCTAAGGTAAAAGTTTCCATTCCCTCTTCATCTCTTGGAGTAATTGATTTTTTTTCACCATTTTGATACCTTGTTTTCTCCTTGTTCTTGAGCTCCAATTCATCCTTCTATGGTGGAGTAACTTCCTTCTTGATTCAAGGGTGAAAATCCCTCTTAAAACTTCACAAAGGTAAACCCTAATTCTAGCCCTTGATTTAATTGAGTTTCTAAGGGTTTAAATAATTAATTGAGTATGTTTTTGTGTTCTTGGATGTTGGGATGGAGTTTGGAAACTCCATACCCTTGTGACCGATTTTGGAGAAGATGAGGAGCAAGAGTTGAATTTAAGAGGCTTGTGAAATTAAGGTAAGAAAAACTACCTTAAACCTTGTTGTAATTGTTTAAGTGTTTGGGATGGGTAAACAATTAAATGAACCCAAATTGTGGATTGAAATGTATGTTGGAATGTGTTTAATGGATGTTAAGAAAGGTTTGCGAATTAGTGTTGAATTGAGGGCCTTAAGAGCCAATTGTTTTGAGTTTGAGATTGGTATTGTGTTCATGGAGATTATGGTGACATTGTAGAGGTTGTGTTTTGAGGATAATTGATGAGGATGGATATGTAAAGATTATGGGGAAGTTATGGCAAATTTTGGATGGAAAATGAGTGTTGATGATGGTTTAATGGAGGAGAGGATTAGGTGTTGATTTGGGATGTTTAATGTGGAGTGGAATGGTTGTTTATGACTTGTGAAACATGGAGCAAGTGTAGGTTTGTTAGAGGAACAATTCTGGAATGAAAACACCTCTTTTAACTCAGTTTTTAGGTATGTCCGAACTTCCGTCCGGACATGGAAGTTCGGACATGCCCCGTTGTTTTGTAAATTTTCCGAGATTCAGTGGTGTCCGAACTTCCGTCCGAACTTGGAAGTTCGGACACTCGAAAATTTCCCAGGCTATTTAGTCTCGACTTGTGTCCGACCTTCGATGTCCGGACACAAGTTCGGACACCAGCAAATTTTCTTCAGTTTTGGTCTCGACTTGTGTCCGAACTTGGAAGCTCGGACACAAGTTCGGACAGGTAGAAATTTTCTTTGGATTTTGCCTCGGCTTGTGTCCGAACTTCAAATCTCGGACACAAGTTCGGACATTCGCCAGTTTTCACCCAATTGAGTCTCGACTTGCGTCCGAACTTGGAAGCTCGGACACAAGTTCGGACATAGTGTAATTTTGAACAAAAATTTTGTTTAAGGGTAGGAAATGATACCCAATGATGGGGATTGATAAGTAATGATGTTATAAGGTTGTTAAGGACATGTTAAGTAAGTTATAATAGTAATTGAGTGGTGAAAAGTTGTAATGAAAATGTAAAGTTATAAAACTACCGAACGGGGCTAATCAAGGGCGCATTAGTCGTTAAATAATTATGTTACCCCGATGTTAATTAAGGATAGTTATAATGTTACCAGTTGTACAAAGAGTTTCAAGGAACATGTGATGACACGTTAGAGTGCATCTTCGGTGACAGGTATGGTTTTCTTGCAACCTGTGTCCTACCGGATTACACCGGCTTGTATGCCAATGTGTTTTTCTGCGTGTTTGCCACCTTGCAAGATAAAGCATGAAATGAGTTTATAGTAATTCATTATTATGGCGTAAATAATTCCGATGCCGCTTAACCTTAATTATGTGTTAGATGGTAGCTAACCGACCTTAGGTTCACATAAGAGATCGGTATTCGGAATGACGTCCCAACCCACGGGAACGTTCTAACCACGGCTATGTGTGAGTTAGTTGTGTTATGTTGTGAATGTTGTTGTTGTAAATGTACGAATATGTCGTCATGTGTTTAACTTAGTTGTGATACTACTTAGTGTATTGATGTGGTAGGCTCCACAGCGGAGTCTTTATCTGTGTGTATATATATATATATTATGGGGGGAGTGAGGAATCCGGTCGTTCCGGTCGCGCGGTGTTTGGGAGTTGTTGTATACAGTTTCTTCAACTTTCATTCTGTTGGTTGTCTTCCTTCATTGGTCTTCAATCACCCCTGAGCTTAACCAAGGCTCTTGACTCACGTCTTTTGGGGATTATGTATGTTGAGTTCGGATCACCAAATCCGATCCTTCTTTATGTTAAGTTACTCGTCCGACTAACAGGACGGTAATGAGTGATGTAAAGAGCTTATCATGAGGGTGTATTCATCCTCTAGGCTCCAAGTTAACTAACTATGTTTGGGACGGTTCCTAAAGAGATCCGTACCCGTTATGTTATGTGTTGTTGATGTACTATAATGTTAATTACGATGTGATGTTATATGATGTTTAAAAGTGAAATGTGTGGATCATGGATATGAATCCCAGTTATAACAAGAGACGTTAAGGATAACCCGATAGCGGGTAAATGTCGTCTATTAAGGAAATAGCTCCATTAGAGGAGAAATACTCTAGGGTTGAAGTACTCAGCGAGTGATCTGTTAAGCATAAATGTAATGTCTGTTATTGAACCCGATATTTGGGAATGTTGTATGTTGTGTTTATAATGTTCATGCATGATTTAAATATAATCAACCGCATGCTAAGACGACAAATAGTTGTGCGTGGCCCGGTAGCATGCGGGCTGCGGGATTACCATACCAGCAAAGGTGCTGACCCCCTTTGGGGGCCCCCATTACTCTACAGGTACGAAGGAGCTGCAAGCCGTTCGAGAGTAGGACGGGGTAGTTGTTTGTATGTGGGCGTTCATGCAATTGTGTAAGTATTGTAGGTGTAGTAAGACCGAAATTGTATCGGCGTTAGATAGTAGATACTCGGTACAGTTGTAATGTAAGTGTACAATAAATGTTGGACATGGTACGAGATTAATGTGTAGTTGCTCGGGAGTTTAGTCCATCAGACCGGTACGATGTATATATGTTAGCCTTGTTAGCCACGTGGGTGGCTAACGGCGTGTAACACCAAAGAGATGAGTTAAGTTGTGAGTTGTGAATTCCGCTGCGATATGTTATAAAGTGCGTTATTTGGAGTTGGGGTGTTACAAAAAGTGGTATCAGAGCGAAGTATCGCTCTGATGACTGGAGTACCGAGCTTAGGAAGTACCGAGTTAAGAGTTTAGTACTTTGGGTTAAGGGTTGAGTGATAGCGTGAGAAGTACGCCAGTTAGGGAACACCAGTGTGTACTGGATACCTACAGTATCCATCCCGCCCTCCACAAACCCTATTATATAACTTGGGAAGAACGCCAGAGAGATGGAAATCCTCTCTTACTCGGGAATCCCCGATCTGGCTGTTATTAAATGTCCCTATAAGTACGGGGAACCTGTCATACGGTAGATTCCGAAAGGTGTGAATCCCGAAGACAGTCTCCATGTGAGCAACATTAATCGCTTCTGTTAGCGAAAAGTGAAGAATTTTATGCATAAGAGAATGGAATTTCCAACACCCTGGGTCGACATGCGGAGCAGTCGAGGACTACCAGCTTGCAAGCACTGACCGTGCAACAGTGGAGAAGTGAAGCGGTAGAAACCCGAGACGAGTGTCTACGGGACTACAAGTTGACTAATACACCGACGGTATAGCAACCGATCAAAGAACTACAACGTAGTACGAGGGGGATACAATACCAAGTAAAAGGGGTCTCCCAGAGTGGGGAACACCCTAGTTAACGGTTGTCATGTGAGGACAGTGAGAAGTGTCCAGAGGATTTATTGTTAAGACTGTAAGATAAAGTAAGGGCCAGCAAGGCCACTGATGTCGGTGCGGATGAAAGCAATACCGCAACCAGAGTGTATTGAACCGATAACCAGATTGCATGGCGCACTTGCCATGGCAAGTGCTGCTACAACAAGGTTGTGTGGGAGATTTTTAACAACTACAAAGTGCTTAAAGTTAAGTGGGATCATCATAACTGTGGAAGGGCTTAATAGCCTGACCTCTGTACTTGGAGATATACCAGTCAGCAAGAAGCTAGACTTGGTTAAGGCAAGGAAACGTTGTAAAACCACGAAAATTGTTCTTTCAACCTAAAATTATTTTCAAAACCCTTTTCAAAACCAAAGTTTCTTTCAAACCCATTTTATTTCTAACCTTCTTTTTAAAACCAGACCAGAAGACCTACACCGGCCTCAGTGCCACATGGTAGATAAGTTGTACCCAGTTTACTTGTGAATAACCGAATGGAAACCAGTAAACCCAAGGGTAACAACCCGAGGAAATAGAGTGAGTTCATAGTAATACAACAGTGGATACACTTCCCTTGATTAAGTTCGGGAAGCACGGAATGCATATTATCACAGGATAATATAAGAGGAGTTGACAACAGAATACTTCACCTAGGCGTGTGACGGACACTACGAGTGTACCAACAGTAATGTGGGACGACCGCACTCCGTTAGGAGCTTGTGGGCCGGACAAACCTTCTTATGGGGTAGTCGGGCAAGTAGCAATGTATCAGTAGGATACCCCACGTATGTATACGAGTGGAGTCTGGAACACGGGAAGTAGTCGACTCCATACTACGGTCCGAAGTAAAAGTCAAGCAGGAGCAATGGATTACCAAGAATGGTGGAAGTAAAGGAACCCAGTTAAGTCAACGAGACTAAAAGAATCAGTAAACTCATTTTAGGGAAATGTTTAAAGGTGAACAAGTGCGAAGTGCACTGGTTAGTAAGTAAAGACGTCGCACAATCCTGAAGGACGAACGCAATAGCTGGAATAGGTACCCAGCCTACATATGGTGAGGCAGATGCCTACTATGGACATGTTAATGTGCAATGATCGGGATGAGACTCCCGGGATGATCACTAGGGATATCAATCTCACTAAAGAGGATATTTAACCCAGCAAAGAACGCGGGGCGGAGTAGTAAGTTAAACATACCGTTAAGTGTAAGCCAGATGTAATGGCACAACCTAGAAACACCCAGCCTGAGCATAGGTCGTCAGGAGGAAGTCTGACATCCTTGTAGGGGCACGCCATGAAAGGAACAACAACCTTGTCATGGAGCCCAAAACAACCTACAAACCAGGTAATGTTGTAAAGAGAAGTAAATGTGTGTGGATAGCCTACCAGGAGCAGAGCTCGAGGCAATAGGGCTTATAAGCCACAAGTAAAATGTTGTTGATTACGGAAGTCTATGTTATATAAGTAAATAAAGCGGATAACGAACCACTGCTTTAAGAGTGGGGATACCTCTAAATATTGTGAGACCGCAACAGCGGTAGTTATGTGAACCAAGTTTAAGAGATATGTTAGAGATGGACCATGATGTTGCTACCTAAGAGTGATTTGAATAAGTATTATACGAACAGAAGCGTTTAAACCAGTTGTGGAGACCACAAGAGTAACAAGTCTAATAGCAACCACCATAGGTGTGGGATGCTAAATGTGTAATAAACAACGCTCAAGGAGCATAAAGACTCGAAGAATAGCGTATTCAGCAATCAGCCAAACAAGTGGCGAAACACAGTGTAATGGCGGAAACTAAAATAATAGCGGATGCAGTGTAAAGTTGATGTTATGCAGTGCGAAAGAGCACGGTGCGCAGTAAGCGACCGTTGCATAGGTATTGTTAAATAATAATGTGGCGAGTAAGACCAGTTATGAGTGAAACTCAATGGACATACAAGTAAGTGATGATACGCAGACTGGGCAATAAGCCAGTAGTTGATGCTATGTGATAAGGAACTCAGTGTGAAATTCCTATTGCTATCGCATAAGAGATTTACTGTCAAGAGTTTACGCCTCTGCACTCTGTATGACTGAGTGTTTTGGTATTGCGCTTACGCAGTAATGATCGAGTGAGGTAGCTAGGAATTCAGGAGATGTCAATTGTGGTGGGAGTGTAAAGAGTATTATAACGCGATAAGGACCGATGCACAAGAAAAGCACGGTCGTACCAATCAAAGGTACTCAGTTTGCATAAGTGACTACAGTAACACGATTATTAAACATCGGTATGGAATATACCTCAAGTGTGGGGAATAACAGAAAGAGTACTACTCATTAGGTAGTAGCTCAAATTCAACCGACAATGAGTCGGAAGAAATCAAGTAAGTCATTGTGAAATACAGTAAACTATCATGGAAATGAATAGGAAGTTTGTAACTCACCGAATTCGCTCACGGTAAGACATACCACGCGTCGGTTGAGAAACCGTTATTACCAAGATAAAGGTGATAATCGGGGATGTATACTACAGTAAGAATAATGTATGGGGCAAACTAAGCTCTAAATGGTCAGAGTTGCGCAGCAGAAACTAGCGAGCCAGCAATTCAAGTGTTAAATGTGTGTAGTGAACATGAGTGGATGGCTAATTACTAACGCCTATAGCCCCACAGGCCAGAACCGAAACCGGTTACGAGTTAAAGTAAACTCTAAAGAGAATTCTTGGTTAGGGACTAAACCGCCAATATGGCTAAAATCCTCAAACCAGAACACGTTGTATAATAAACCGCGTGGAGATAAAACACTTCACGACGGTAAGACGTTATAAACCAGTGATTAGGTGGTTGATTACGTGGGCGTAATCCCTTTTAAGGGGGGTAGAGCGCAAAACCGTTTAGTATGTTTTACCGTACAAGTGTACGTGAATTATGGTGTGCATAGCACAAAACAATTGGTGTTGATGATTGGTGTGTGTTACATAAACATACACATTCATTCATGGTTTAATTATGGTAATTGCGCACAGAAGATGCGGATACCATTGTGATAAGTGTGTTATTTTGTTAACTGATGTGTGTGAAAGTATATGTATAAGGGAGTAGAAAACTCCCGGGGAACTAAACCCCGACTATGTATGTTCATATAATACTAAATGTAAAACCGTATGTTGTATTTTGATAAAAGTATATATATACTGTGTTGTGATTTATGTGATGAAGTATGAAACCGATACAAAACCTAGTAAGAATTAAATTCCCTAGGTAATTGGATTAAAGTGAATGGAGATAACTGATAGACGGAGTTCTATCCCTTGGAGATGTAATGTTTATGACTAGAAGGATTAAAAGATAGAAAATGGTACATGTTTGAATTAGTTGCTGTTTTAAATTGAAGTGGGAAGTGGAACTTGATTTGCATGCGATCAAGGGAAACCGAACACAAATTGGAGTGGAAGGATAGTTCAACACTGATGCTGATCACATCAGGGTTGGATGATTCTTGAAGCTCCCCACAAGTGGTCACAAATAACCACGCTAAGGGAAGATGCAAGAGCATAAATTGGACTTGGAGTTGTATTGAGTTTTCAAAAGAATTTTAAATTGAGTTTTCAAATTTTCAATTGGTGTTTTCAAAATTTCGATGGATATTTTGAATAGAGGATTCTCTTCTACTTAACCGTACAAACAATATTTTCGTATTACTTGCTCACGAGCTGAGGACATACGAGCCTTTGTCTTCGGACCGGTGACATGAGAAGTATATTTTGAAAATGTATGAGAATGTTTTGATCTCCCAAAGGAACGGGGACAATATGTGTCCATCGCGACCGAGTTCTGCGGGAGCACAGTGTATGTAAAAGGAATTTCTGGTTGATGTACATGCTAAGACATGTTGTGTGGTATATGTAATAATTATTATTTTGACCTTGAGTCCTAAAGTGGCTAAGTTCCGGAAGTGTTAGGTTATCAAGACCTAAGTGTCTAAAGAATGTTATGTTACCAGGACCTACGAGTCCAAATGTTGTTATGTTGCCCAGACCTAAGAGTCTAAGGGTTATTATGTATGTGCAAATGATGTCAAGGTAACCGGACCATCAAGTCCGGGATTACTATGTAAGTATGTGATGTTATGTATGGATGTGTATATGTACCCGGACCGTTAAGTCCGAGGTTGTGATGTAAAATATGTTTGTTATGGAAGTTTTATGTTGTAAGTGATCCCCGTATTCTAATCCAATGATGTGTGGGAAATGTGAACTTCGAGGACGAAGTTCTTTTAAGGGGGGTAGATTGAAATACCCCAAACCTTAATGTGTTGATTAATTGTGTGATTATAGTTTTCTAAGGCTAATTAAGTCCTTAAGATCATTGGTGAAGAAATGAAAACCAAAAAGAAAAAGAAAATGCGTAAACGCCACAAAACGTGGAAATACGTATTTAATTATTTTAGGAGGTACATAACCTTCATTAGGGTTATAAATATATTTTTATACCTTAATTACACACTAAGAACGTGTGGGGAAAAATTCCGTAAGAAAACGGATCCAAACAATGCGTTTAAAACGCTAACGAAGTCTAAGGCGCGTTTTTCGAGAAAACCCGAAATCGCGGCTTTAAACAGTTAAATAACCCCGTAAAAACAATAGTTGATTTGGTAACAATAATTAAACATTAATGGGAGTTTAATAACCATTAAAATTAAAGGAGTGATAAAATTCCGAAAAACGGTTCTGGTTAGCGAATAGTGCTAAACCGGGTAAATTTAACGAGCGTTTTCTGTTAAAAGACGAAAAACGCTCCAGCATGTTATATTAGTGGGCCGGTTTTATTTATGAAAACAGCTCACTCACACAAGACTAGTTAACTAATTAATTAAGTCAAGAGAGCTAAATAACAAAGAGGCACATATATCCCCACACTCTCTCTCTCTCTCTTTCCTTATTTTTCTTTTTCCCCTCTCTCTCTTCCTCTCTTTCCTCTCTTCCTCCTCCACCGGTTTCTCCCTCCTTTCTCTGCCGATGGAAAGCTCCAACCTAAGCCTCCAATGGCTTCTCCACTTCAATCTCATCCCCAAGCTCCATTTGAGCTCCAAATCAAAAACAAATCACATATTTGAACTCTCCTCATCCTCCTCTACCTTTCCCTCTTTTCGGAATTTCAAAAGGATGGGTTTCATCTCCATGGGTTTTCACCATTTGAGGAGAAAATGGCACCAATGAGAAGCTTGGAGTCTCCTCTTTCTTCTAAGGTAAAAGTTTCCATTCCCTCTTCATCTCTTGGAGTAATTGATTTTTTTTCACCATTTTGATACCTTGTTTTCTCCTTGTTCTTGAGCTCCAATTCATCCTTCTATGGTGGAGTAACTTCCTTCTTGATTCAAGGGTGAAAATCCCTCTTAAAACTTCACAAAGGTAAACCCTAATTCTAGCCCTTGATTTAATTGAGTTTCTAAGGGTTTAAATAATTAATTGAGTATGTTTTTGTGTTCTTGGATGTTGGGATGGAGTTTGGAAACTCCATACCCTTGTGACCGATTTTGGAGATGAGGAGCAAGAGTTGAATTTAAGAGGCTTGTGAAATTAAGGTAAGAAAACTACCTTAAACCTTGTTGTAATTGTTTAAGTGTTTGGGATGGGTAAACAATTAAATGAACCCAAATTGTGGATTGAAATGTATGTTGGAATGTGTTTAATGGATGTTAAGAAAGGTTTGCGAATTAGTGTTGAATTGAGGGCCTTAAGAGCCAATTGTTTTGAGTTTGAGATTGGTATTGTGTTCATGGAGATTATGGTGACATTGTAGAGGTTGTGTTTTGAGGATAATTGATGAGGATGGATATGCAAAGATTATGGGGAAGTTATGGCAAATTTTGGATGGAAAATGAGTGTTGATGATGGTTTAATGGAGGAGAGGATTTAGGTGTTGATTTGGGATGTTTAATGTGGAGTGGAATGGTTGTTTATGACTTGTGAAACATGGAGCAAGTGTAGGTTTGTTAGAGGAACAATTCTGGAATGAAAACACCTCTTTTAACTCAGTTTTTAGGTATGTCCGAACTTCCGTCCGGACATGGAAGTTCGGACATGCCCCGTTGTTTTGTAAATTTTCCGAGATTCAGTGGTGTCCGAACTTGGAAGTTCGGACACTCGAAAAATTTTCCCAGGCTATTTAGTCTCGACTTGTGTCCGACCTTCGATGTCCGGACACAAGTTCGGACGCCAGCAAATTTTCTTCAGTTTTGGTCTCGACTTGTGTCCGAACTTGGAAGCTCGGACACAAGTTCGGACAGGTAGAAATTTTCTTTGGATTTTGCCTCGGCTTGTGTCCGAACTTCAAATCTCGGACACAAGTTCGGACATTCGCCAGTTTTCACCCAATTGAGTCTCGACTTGCGTCCGAACTTGGAAGCTCGGACACAAGTTCGGACATAGTGTAATTTTGAACAAAAATTTTGTTTAAGGGTAGGAAATGATACCCAATGATGGGGATTGATAAGTAATGATGTTATAAGGTTGTTAAGGACATGTTAAGTAAGTTATAATAGTAATTGAGTGGTGAAAAGTTGTAATGAAAATGTAAAGTTATAAAACTACCGAACGGGGCTAATCAAGGGCGCATTAGTCGTTAAATAATTATGTTACCCCGATGTTAATTAAGGATAGTTTAATGTTACCAGTTGTACAAAGAGTTTCAAGGAACATGTGATGACACGTTAGAGTGCATCTTCGGTGACAGGTATGGTTTTCTTGCTACCTGTGTCCTACCGGATTACACCGGCTTGTATGCCAATGTGTTTTTCTGCGTGTTTGCCACCTTGCAAGATAAAGCATGAATGAGTTTATAGTAATTCATTATTGTGGCGTAAATAATTCCGATGCCGCTTAACCTTAATTATGTGTTAGATGGTAGCTAACCGACCTTAGGTTCACATAAGAGATCGGTATTCGGAATGACGTCCCAACCCACGGGAACGTTCTAACCACGGCTATGTGTGAGTTAGTTGTGTTATGTTGTGAATGTTGTTGTTGTAAATGTACGAATATGTCGTCATGTGTTTAACTTAGTTGTGATACTACTTAGTGTATTGATGTGGTAGGCTCCACAGCGGAGTCTTTATCTGTGTGTATATATATATATTAGGGGGGAGTGAGGAATCCGGTCGTTCCGGTCACGCGGGTTTGGGAGTTGTTGTATACAGTTTCTTCAACTTTCATTCTATTGGTTGTCTTCCTTCATTGGTCTTCAATCACCCCTGAGCTTAACCAAGGCTCTTGACTCACGTCTTTTGGGGATTATGTATGTTGAGTTCGGATCACCAAATCCGATCCTTCTTTATGTTAAGTTACTCGTCCGACTAACAGGACGGTAATGAGTGATGTAAAGAGCTTATCATGAGGGTGTATTCATCCTCTAGGCTCCAAGTTAACTAACTATGTTTGGGACGGTTCCTAAAGAGATCCGTACCCGTTATGTTATGTGTTGTTGATGTACTATAATGTTAATACGATGTGATGTTATATGATGTTTAAAAGTGAAATGTGTGGATCATGGATATGAATCCCAGTTATAACAAGAGACGTTAAGGATAACCCGATAGCGGGTAAATGTCGTCTATTAAGGAAATAGCTCCATTAGAGGAGAAATACTCTAGGGTTGAAGTACTCAGCGAGTGATCTGTTAAGCATAAATGTAATGTCTGTTATTGAACCCGATATTTGGGAATGTTGTATGTTGTGTGTTTATAATGTTCATGCATGATTTAAATATAATCAACCGCATGCTAAGACGACAAATAGTTGTGCGTGGCCCGGTAGCATGCGGGCTGCGGGATTACCATACCAGCAAAGGTGCTGACCCCCTTTGGGGGCCCCCATTACTCTACAGGTACGAAGGAGCTGCAAGCCATTCGAGAGTAGGACGGGGTAGTTGTTTGTATGTGGGCGTTCATGCAATTGTGTAAGTATTGTAGGTGTAGTAAGACCGAAATTGTATCGGCGTTAGATAGTAGATACTCGGTACAGTTGTAATGTAAGTGTACAATAAATGTTGGACATGGTACGGGATTAATGTGTAGTTGCTCGGGAGTTTAGTCCATCAGACCGGTACGATGTATATATGTTAGCCTTGTTAGCCACGTGGGTGGCTAACGGCGTGTAACACCAAAGAGATGAGTTAAGTTGTGAGTTGTGAATTCCGCTGCGATGTGTTATAAAGTGTGTTATTTGGAGTTGGGGTGTTACAAATTTGTACCTGCAAGATGAAACCAAGCAGCCCACCCCGAAAGGGGTGAGTCAGTTCCCTGGAATGGAACTGGTACAATTCTCCAAAACAATATTTAAAACATAACTCTTCAAAATAAACAGTAACTTGAGATCAAACTCTTGAAAGTAAAACAGGGAAAGGAGGTACTTCAAAACAATCAATCATAGAGAAGAGAGAACAAGGTAAGGATAGAGACATAGAACTAAAAAACCAAATCAACCACTTAAGAAATCACACCATATAGTTAGTGAGCATCCATTATTGATGTTAGAACCAATTCTGGTTAAGAATAGAAAGACTCAGGTAGTCACAAAGGACTAGGAATGATATGAATAGATCCAAGAACCAATAACTCAAGAATGGAATAATTCAACTGGGAGAGATGGCCCCCACCGCCAAGCACGTCCTTTTAGGACAGGGGATATACAACCCCTCACTGTTTATCACGTCCCCTTTTTTTTGGGACAGGGGATATACAGCCCCTCACTGTCTATCACGTCCCTTTTGGGACAGGGGATAATACAGCCCCCACGTCTATCACGTCCCTTTTTGGGACAGGGGATATACAACCCCTCATGTTACCATTGAAGACGCGCACGTCAAAACCTCAAGAACCAGCTCATGGATGAAACGATATCCAGAGTCAAAAGAAGAATTGACCTTTTTCCAAATTCCCACCAGATCACTAACTACCCAGAGCAATACCAAAACACTCAGTCCTACAGAGTGCAGAAGCGTAAACCCTAAGCAGTCAATGTCCAATGGAACAACCAAATAGAAGGAACCAATACCCAAGAGAGTTTCACATCCAAGGCTCAGTTAGTCACATAAGCTGAGTTAGTCACACAATAATTTCCTTTTTAGAAATTCTCTTAAGTCAGTTAGCGTTTTCCAAAACATTCCACAAGTAACAAGCAAAAATATCGGAGTACGAGAAATACCGGTAAACGCTGTAGCTGTTAGTAGCAGTTCTAGTAACTCGTGCAAACATTCAACAATTCTCTGAGGAACATTGAAGATAAACTAATCAATAACCTGTACCCTAAGTAAAACTTAAATAAATCCTCTCTTATTTCCAAATCTCAAATATCTTTAAGCCCTCGCTTAAATGTTATGTATAACCTTTGACTTATTTTAGAAGGTGTATAGCCCAAAGGTTGTAGGATCAAGGAATGATCTTATACACTGCTAACTGTCCACTCCTATCCACTTTATTCATATTTAACCACAATCCTCACATTCAAGACTTTGGAGACCTTTATAACATAAATGTGTTTACATTATATATTTAAATCTAAGAATTCCAATAGTAATCTTAAGCTCAATACCTTTATTCTTAATTTAGAATAAACATTGTATTATGACCTATGATGGATTCATCCCATAATACTATACTATTATTTCACAATGTAATGATTATGTATTTTACCAATATCTACTAGATAATCCATTGTGATTAAGTTTTCCCCTTAACTTAATTAAGATCTACATCTTGTATATTGGAACCATAGTGTTGTAGACGCATTATATTATAACCTAATCGAGTTACTAACTCATTTATCTTATCTTTAGTTCAGAAAGACTTTTTATTACATCAAGCTAATAATCTTGTCATAAGATGATAAATTACTTTTCATGTTGAAACAACTATATTATAGTTAACTTAGACTTATCAAACTCTTACATTTAGTATTCACAAGGTACATTATTTGCTTAATTATTACCTATATAATAAGGTGTTTAAATATAACCTTTTATGTATCCTCACCTACCTTTAATCTCCCAAATATTTTATTTTTACACACATTCACTCTATAGACTATGTATAATCCTTTTGTACTAAACTTCAATAAACTTAAGCCTTAAATACGTTTTAAATTGTTTTCCAAAACCTAAGGTTTCAAAGGAATAACTTAATAAATTAATTTCCTTTATTGTATTTAGGATGGACAATATATCTACATAGAGTAGTATTTATCAAAGAATTAAATTCTGGTTCGTAAGTGAAATTGTTAATTATTTAATAAGATAATCTATTATGAAAATTCTCATATTTTATATTCAAAATAACATATCATTATTTCCCATTACCGTAAAGTATATCAATATAATATCTTATGTAACTTAGTTTTATCCAATAAAAAGGTTCAAAGGTTTTAAGTATCACATTCCTATCTATAAACCTCCTATAAACTCTAACTACTAAACACCTAACTTAATTGGAAACTCACATCCTAAGTATTGGTAATAAATGTTATAAATGTATTTCATATGCTTATCTAATGCCAAGAAACTTAAGGATTATTATTTAGATAAATTTCCAAATCATAGTTTAATATAGTTTAACATCATAATCCTTTTAATGATTTTATCTTAAAACATTAAGTTATATTTCAATACCATACATGTTAAGAAATGATTAAATCTAGACTTACTAATCTACTTCACATTTAGATGTAAAAGTATTTTATTTATTTTATTATTGTTTATATATCAAGAACATCTAGATGTAAAAGTATTACATTTATTTATTAATTATATAGTAAGTTCTATTTGTGTAAAATCTAATTACAAATATTCCTAAGTCCCAACTTATTAATTACCTAACCAAATTATAGATTTACATTCTGGTCTTTGACAAATAATATTACACATGTATTTTAATATGGTTTATATAATCCTAGAAATCCAAGATAACTCTTTAAGCTTAATTCCATAACCACAATACAATACTACCTCATATAATATTCTCCTATTAGTATTATGTAGAGGTTTAGCTTAACTTATTAATTCCTCCGTATTATATTTCCTATAAGGTATCTAATTTTATTATGTTTACTGTGTATATATTTATATATACTAGGATTTGTACAAAACATTATTTATGTAGTTTTATTGTATTTAATTATTTACATTAACTTTTACACACACCTACATCCAAAATATGGTTAATAAAATAAAGTATTTTCCTTAGTTTCAATTAAGTATATTAACTACCATATTATTAATTAATATAAATGTAGATTAATTTAGCTCCTTGATTTAACCTAAGTTACTATTTTATTTCTTTTACATATATGCGTATATATATATATATTCCTTAGTTTTAATTAAGAATATTAACTCCCATATAATATAATAAATAAAACGAAAAAAATAATTATATTCCTTGATTTATATAAGTTTCCACTTAAATATGTATATATACATATATGTAAATAATTTCACTTCTATTAAAAACTAATACCTAAACATTTATAAAATTACTGTTATAAAATGTTAATTTAGTGTTCCATATTTTCCCAGCTTAAAAAGTTTATTAACAAACCATACTTTAATTTTTGGTTACATTAAAAACCATATATTATAAGTTATTCTTATGAAAAACTCATAAACACAATTTTTAAAACCTTTTACCATTTCCCAAAAATTCCCAAACTTAATATAAAGTAACTATAACATTTTAGACATATTATAAAATTTTTATTTCATAAAAATATCTTTTTAATTTAGCCAAATAATTCCAGAAAACCCGTAACTTGCAAAAATCATAACTTATGTTTAAAAACTCCAAAACCATAAAAATTTACATCAAAAAAAACTAGATTAAATAAGGAATCTATGGTTAAAATTTCAAGTCAAAACACCTTCGGGAAGGTATATAAATTAATTCAACAAGTTAGGGTTATTTACTGGAATTTATAAAAACCTAATCTGAAACGTTTTAATCTCGGCCGTCCAAATCTTATAACTACGATCGGACGGCCCTAAATCTCCGAGTTCTTCGGCGCAGAGCTTAACCATGTCGAGTACTAAATCGACAATATCTCCCAATCTACAGAACGAAATCGAGTGATTCTTGTCTCTATGGTTTCGAAATTAAATTACGATTCTAATGACACCGATTTCCCCAATTATAATGCAGTATTCCGAAATATAGGTTCTGGGTTCTATTCGACTAGGGTTCTTGTTATGCCCGATTCGATTTTTACCAAATTCTCTCAATACAAGGCATAATTGATGAAATTGGCAGTTGGGTTACGTCGATAACGAAAAATCGAGTTACAGAATAGGAGGAATTGAACGGAGACTTACCATGGAAGCACCGGTGACGAAAATCGTAATCGGTTTCTGGAAATAAAATTCGAACTCGAGCTGTTCGATTAGCGAACTTTGGAGATCTATAAAATACGTTCTAGATCGAGTTAGGCCATGTTCTTGGGCTCATTAGAAAGAAGAAACATAGCTCTACACATTGATAGCAAGAACTAATCCTAACTCGCAAGACAAATAAAGAAATTAAGGTCGCAAGTCACGAGTTTATACCTTACTGTTTCGGTATGATTTTATGTGCTGGCGAAACCGAAACTTAAGACATCTATATCTTCCAACCGGTTACGAATCAGACTTGGGAATAAACATGAAAATTGTAGAGGGAGTAGAGATCTTTAAAACAAGCTAAAGAAATCAAATTTTGGTTGAGAAACGAAGGAGTTATGATCAACGAAAGTTACCTGCATTCGATGAGAAACTGGGATTCTGGGTACAAGTTTCGCAAGGGGTCAACTTTAGGTCATATTTGCGGCTGATGTATAACGAATTAGGGTATGTGTGAGTAATGGTTGGAAAGAGGACGTTTTGAAGAAGAGAATAGAGAAAGAAGACGGCATGGAAAAAATATTGAGAGATGAGTGAGATCTAGCCGTCCAAAGTTAGGGCTAAACACAGAATTCTGTTATCGAAATTCAGGGAAACCGAAATCGCCTAAGTCCTGGCGCGTGTGAGCTTGATACGTGGCAGTCATTAAAATTTTGGCTCTAAACTTTAATCTATCATAACTTTGGCTAGGATGATCCGTTTTTGACGTTCTTTTTATCGATCTTGGTTTTCCATAACCTATTTATTGGTATAGGTTTCATGGCCTGGTTTGACCATTCTCAAAAAGTCAACCCTAGCAAGGCTTAAAAGGCTTTAGGGTTTCTAGAATTTTTTTTTACTTTTATGTTTCAAAACAATGTTCCAACACTTCCTAAAATCTTTATAACATAGTTGGAGTGTTTATAAATTTTCCCAAGATTTATTGACTTATAAATCTTATTATTAAATTCATAATACTATATAATTATATACAATAATTAAATATTAAATTGTATTCCTTAGAGTTAAATAGGAGGAATCCCCTAAATTAATTTCCATAATTCCATATAATATTAATACTCATAATTCCATACAATAATTTAATATTTATAATTCCTTATACTAATTTAATATTCATAATTCCATATGATAATTTAATACTTAATAGTATTATTAAAGGTTTAATAAAAGAAATCCCCTAAATTAATTTAAATTAATTTAGGGGTATTTCAGTTGTCAAACAATATCAGACTTTTTTCTTCAGATGAAGATGGTCCCGGGCAAGGCTATATTTGACAGTCTTGAGTTTAAGGAAATCGTCCAAAGGACTCACTTTCATGAGGAGACTGAGAATTAAGTTTGGACGCCTCCTTGGGGGAACTTGTTTTGCCCATTTCTAACTGATAAGTTGGGAGTTTTCCTAAGTTTACCAGGATAATTCATGCTTAATTATCTACGTTTTGGCTTTAAATTCCTCCTTATTGCCTTATTTATACTTTATTGTTATATTTATCTCCTATGATTGGTTTGTTTATTTAGCAGGGTAAAGCACTCGAGAAAATGCTTAAATGAAGTCTTTGGAACTTGATCCAACCAATGTAAGTCAAACCTAGAGCCAAATGATGATTTTTGAAGAAAAAAGAGCAAGATTACAAGTGGTTCTGGTCTTTTCCATGGATGTATACCCGGACCAACCCTTCGGAGAACATTCTACCAACTTTTTGAGGTGGTTCGGGTATGTGTTATTAGGGATGTCAATGGGTGATGGGTGTCCGTTTCACCCGACCACCCGACCCGCTAAAACGGGTGAAAACCCGAAGAAAACGGGTGACGGGTGAAACGGGTGAGGGTGACAGGTCAGGTCAGGTGAACATTTTTCACCCGGTAACCCGACCCGTTCACCCGACCCGTCACCCGTATGTATTATACTAAATAAAAAAATATACTTATCCTATATTGTTGAGATAATTTGGAATTATTTTGGTTAATACTCTATTTTGAGTGTGTTATTGACATTAGTTGATGTGGTATGTATTTTTGAACAAATATGAGTGTATTTTTTTGAAAAATTAATCTTATACAAGGTGTTAAAAACAAAAAATGCTTGCTGAAAAAAAAAACGGGTGATGGGTTCACCGGTTCACCCGCGGGTGACGGGTGATGGGTTCACCCGTTTCACCCGCGGGTGACGGGTGAAATTGGTGACGTTGATGAAGTTGCGGGTGACGAGTTGGGTCGAGTGGTGCGGTGGAAAACGGGTGACGGGTCGGGTAGAGCGTCACCCGACCCGAACCTGACCCGCTGCCATCCCTATGTGTTATGGACTATAAACCCAGACCATCCTGAGGCGAAGCATTCTGTCAACTTTTAGAGGAGGTTCAAGAATATGCTCTGGATTTAACCCGGACCACACTGGGAAGTATCTCTCCGCCGTGTTTTAGATATGGTCCGAGAATATAGGTTGGATTTAAACTCGGACCAGCACCAGAAAGGAACGGAAAATTTATTTTGTGAGATATAAAAGATAAAATTCTCTTGAGATTACGGGGATGAATGCAGTAGACCGCCGCCGATCTTAAAAGAGAATAATTGGGGGCTTTGACTAAACTTCTTGATTATTTTGTTAGTTTTTGACTTTTCTGAAAGAAAGATTGGAGATTTTGACAATTTTCTAGGAGAATGAGCAGAGCAGATTGCGGGTACGAGACAGAGACATCGACAAGAAGTCTTAATCAGAGTTTCCTCTTGTTCTTCCTCTTTAATATTGTTCTTTATAGACGTCTACATTGTTATTATGTCTATGGTTGAGTAGTACTTTTGAATTCGGGTTTGCTATGTAATATTAATTCGAGGTTTCATTATCTTTGTGAATCTACCAGTTTTGATCAGATTAAAGTACTTGTTCTTTGTTCATATTTATTCTCTGGTGATTTGGCCAATTACTAGGGTTTATTAGTTTGTTTGCTTACGAATGAGAATTGTGGCATTCAATAGACTACATGAGCAGTACCGGTTAGTTTAGAGACAGTAATTCCTCTAAAATACTAATTGATTATCAAATAGATTATTCTTAAAGCTGTTGACAATTAGGAAATTCATAATGAGAGTTAGGGTTTGGTAATTGTTAATTAGATTTCACCGAGCGGGAGACCGAACGTGGAATAGTTTTGATATGAGATTTTAATCTAGAATCGGGTAAACACATTAAGAAGGAATCAAGGATTTAGGAAGAATAGTGAACCTGGATTTCTCCCCAAATTATCAAAAAAATCAATATTTCCCTTTTTGTAGTCATTGTTCTTGTTTATTTTATTTAATTTTAGAGTTTAGAAAACCAACAATCAAACCCCAATTTTTGTGATATTTGTTTTCATCAGTTTAATATTTAGATTTTGATACAAATTTTACTAGACACTACCTCCTTGGTTCGATAACCTCAGGGAATACCTTAGGAAAACTTGATACAAAAGACTAGTACACTTGTCGTATTAGGTTTTACCCTACCAATCCATGGAAATGACCTGGACCACTTTTAATCTTGCTCTTTTTTCTTAAAAAATCATCATTTGACGTCCGGTTTGACTTTGACTCAAGTTCCAATGTCTTCGTTTTAGCATTTTCTTGAGTCTTTTACCCTGAAAAATCAACAAACCAATCATAGAAGACAAATATAACAATAAAGCATAAATAAGTTGACAAGTCAGGAATTTGCCTAAGTTCATGAGGCTAATTCATGCTTAATTACCTATGTTTTGACTTTAAATTCCCTCATTATTGTCTTATTATGCTTTATTGTTATATTTGTCTCCTATGATTGGTTTGTTGATTTTCCAGGGCAAAACGCTTAAGAAATTGCTTAAATAAAGGCTTTGGAACTTGAGTCAACCAACGGAAGTCAAACTAGGAGTCAAATGATGGATTTTGAAAAAAACGAGCAAGGTTACAAGTGGTCCCGGTCTTTTCCATGGATGTATACCCAAACCAACCCGTCAAAGAACATTCTACCAACTTTTTGAGGTAGTCTAGGTATGTGTTATGAAACAAACCTGGACCATCAATCTGGAGAACTTACTAGCTACTTTTAAGGGTGGTCCAGGTATATGTCCTGGAAAATAAACTTGGACCAAAACATGTGCAACGTTCTGCCTAATTTCAGGGGTGGTCCGGGTTTGTTTGCGAGAAGGAAAACCCGGACCAAGTACTGAAGCGACTTTCTGTTGAATTCCAGGGGTGATCCGAGTTTATGTCTGGACCTATAAACCCGGACCAAATGTACGAGTGAGAATATGCCTTATTTTAGGGTTGGTCCGGGTATGTATGCTAAACATAAACTCGTACCAAGGAAATTTCAGAAGAAAAAAAAATAGTCATTTCCCTTTTTCAATTCTTCAACAGCCTATTCTGCCTAGTACCTTTCATCTTTCAAATGACAAACCTCAAGTCAATCCCAGGGTCCATTGTTTTCATTGACAATATCAACTAGACGTCAAAACTAGGTACGCTTTGGAAGCTTTTGATAAATTTGGTCAGATTGTAGGCATCAGATTGCCCAAAACCCCTAGAATACGCTCTAAGACTAGATACGGTTTCGTTGAGTATAAATCCTGGGAGGAGGCAGACCAAGCGATTGGAGAGACCAATGGCGCTATGGTGGACGGTAACAAAATCCAAACCCAAACGGCCATAACCCACAAAGCATATCACTCGTCCTTCCATCCTCCCTTCTCCTCCCAAAACAAAACATCAAATCTTCACTGGTCTCGTAAGCATCACCAAAGCCCATCGCCTCCTTTGCTAAATAACCCTCCCAGCTGGCATCACCATATCCACCAAAACAGCTCCACAACTAACGCCCCTGCTCCTAGCGGCCATGTCATTCTTGATCATTCACTTCCTATGGCCGAAAGGCTGTCGAGGGTCATTACCATATCGACAAGGTCCCAGTCAGAGCTCAAAGATATAAGGTGCTCCCTTCTCATGTGGGCTAATAGCATAGAAGATATCATTTGTATGTCGGGTACCAAATTTATCGTCATATTCCAATCAGCGGAGAAGGCACAAGTCTTCATCCAAAAATTTTGCTCATCACACATTGGGATGGGAACTCAGCTTTTGGAATAAAAATGACCAAGATGCCAAACGAGTAACGTCTGTTGCTATTAGGGGGATACCAGTCCAGGCGTGGAGTGAGTGTTCTGTCCTTGCAATCACCAAATCACTAGGGACTATTCTATTTTTTGAATCGGACATGTCAACTGTCCCCAACTATTTGGAAGCACATGTCCAAATCCTCACTGCAATCATGCATATTAATGAGGAAATCTCAGTGGATGTGGACGGAAACTGAAATACCCCGACCTTAAATATGGCGATTAAATTATCCTAATAGGTATTTAAGAGCCTAATAATGCTTAAGTAATATTGGTAAGGAAAAATAAATCCAAAAGAAATAAAGAAACGCTTAAAAAGCGGGAAACGCTAAATAAGCGTTAAATAACCATAAGAGGTATGAAACCTCGGTTAGCGTATTGTAAGGATTCTAAGGGCTTAATTAAGTCTAAATAAATATGAGGGAACAAATCCCGAAGAAAACGGATCCTTAAAATGGATTAAAAACACTAATGAACGTTAAAACGCGTTTTTCGAGGTAACCCGAAAACGTGACTTTAAGTGGTCAAACGGACCCGTAAAATTATAAATCATTAATAATAATTATTAAGCATTTATGGGAGCTTAATACTAATAAAAATAATTAAACGATGAAATTCCGGAAAACGGGCCCGGTTAGTGAATAGTACCTAAACCGGGTAAATTAACGAGCGTTTTCTGTAAAAGACGAAAAACGCTCCAACCTGTAACAGTTAAGTGAGCCGGTTTTATTAGTGAGTCAGCCCCTCACTCACACACAAATAAAGAAAGAAAGAAACAAAAAGGAGGAGAGAGTAAAGTAAAAAGCATAAAGTAAAATATTTACCTCTCCTCTCATTTCCTTCTCTCTCTCCCTTTCCTTTCTTCCCACCGTGAGCTGCTCTCTTCTTCTCCCCTCTGCATCTGGCGATTATTGAAGCTCTCCACAAGCTTCCATGGCAGCCCTCTTCATCCCCTTGCTCTAGCCACATGCAAGCTCCAAATCAAAAACAAATTGCATATTTGAACTCCCCTCGTCATTCTCTACACTTCCCTCTTTTCAAAATCCAAAAATGAGGAAGTTCATTTTCGTGGGTATACCCCACTGGTGAAGAAAATGGCATCAATGTGTAGCTTGGAGTCTCCTCTCTCCATTAAGGTAAAAATTTACATGAAAAACTCATGTTCTCACCATTTCCTTTCATAACCGATTTGTACCCCTATGTAATGCCTTGTTTTCTCTCTCTTTTGAGCATAATCTCAACCTTACAATGGTGGTGGAATCACCTTCTCAAACCAAGGGCTAAAACCCCTCCTAAAACACTCCAAAGGTAAACCCTAGAATTTGTGATTTGAACATCTCAATGAGTTAGTATAAATCTAAGGGTTAGAATATTAATTATATTTGCCTTGTATGCTTTGGGTGATGGGAATGGAGTTTGGCAACTCCATTCCCCACAAAATCGAATTGTACAAGGAAGAGAAGAGGAGAAGTGGAAAAAGGAATGAAGGAATTGTAAGCTCAAGGTAAGGGCTCTCTCCTAAGGTTAAGATTTAATGTATTAGAGTAATGAGAATGGGTAACCAATTTAAAAGAACCCAAACTAATGTATTAGTATTGAAGTTGATGAAGTTTTGAGTATTTGTGAGTAAGTTTGAGTATTTGTGCATTAGTATGTGAATTATAGGCCTTGGAGCCAAGTGGTTGTGAATGAATACTAGTATTGATGTTTGATGGAGTATTGGTGTATTTGGATGGATTTGTATTTGTTTAGTTGCTGGTAGAACCCTGGTGGTTTGGCTAGAATAGGAATGATTTTGGTGATAATGAGAATGTGTGGATAAGTAAGGAAAGTAGGTAAACTATGGCAAAATTTTAGTAGGAATTGTGCATTAAGAATGATTTGGTGAATGGGAGAACCAAGATGTGTATTGGGATTTGGTAGAGATGTTTAGAAACCATGGATAGGTAGTTGTAGTATGTGAATTTAAGGGTATAAAATCTGTAGCAAGAGGTATTGAAATGTGTTGGATAAACAAGGGATAATTAATGTGTGAGACTTGGAAGAGTGAGTAAGGTAGTAAGTAAGGCTTTAGGTTGAGTATAATGCAAATGAGGCTATAGAAGAGCCATAGGAATAATGGGAAGAGGAAATGAAAAATCTGTAGCATTTATTGGAGAAGGAAACATGGTAACAGAGGAGGAAAACTCTAAGTAATGGGTGGATGTACCAGATTTTTATAGAGGAGGATTAGGCTAGTTTAAAATGCTTAATCAATGTCAAAACATGTTAAATATATGTAGGAATATTGGGGAAGAGATTGGTGGAAGTTTGGAGTTGAAACAATATAAAAAACACAAACATTTAACAATACTGTAACATGTCCGGGTTGTAAACTAGTACACAAACCCGGACATGTCAAAAACACGACAGAATGTATTACAGAATGGATGGTCCGGGTTGTAAACCAAGACCTAAACCCGGACCCCCCAAAAATACACCCGTAAGTTCTAAAAACAAATTTGTCCGGGTTTGCAAGTAGGACACAAACCCGGACGATGCAAACATTTCACCCGAGAGTTGTTCCAGTGGGTTGGTCCGGGTTTAAAACCAGGACACAAACCAGGACCACCCCTTATTTTCACCCGAGAGATGTTCCAGTGAGATTGGTCCGCGTTTAAAACCAGGACACAAACCAGGACCACCCCAAAATCTGTCCAGAATGTATTTTAAAGCAAAACTAAGGATGGGTAAGGATGGGTAATGATAATATAAGATGATTAAGACATAATTAATGATATTTAAAGGTCATTAAGACTATAAACAAGCTTAGGGAATAATTTTAAGTAAGTCACATAAGTAAAGGTATTTGGACAATGAAGAATTAGTAAGTATAAACTAGGAAACTTTAGTAAAGTAATGAGTAGGGTTAATTATGGATAATTAACCACCCAACTGTATGTATGTGATAGGATTCAAATAGATGAACACCGAAGGGAGTCGGTGAGTCCAAAGTCAACGGTGAAAGGTATGATTTCTTCATGCCCTGTATCCTAATCTGGTTACCCCGATTTGTGTGCTTATTTGATCACCTAAATAAGATAAAAGCATGAATCGGACTATATTGCACCTACTTGTGCTTGATTGTATTGTTCTCGATATTTGTCTTGAATACTAGTTTGTATAATTCATGAAATATGAGAATGATGATGATGTGTAATTGTATCTCGTATTGTACTAGTATATTGTATTGTATTTTGTATGAATGTGTATATGAATAATGTATTTGTGTATGTGGTTGAATGTTGACTTCTACTAATTCCTAACTACCTAACTCCTAACTTAAGTGAGTAAATTGGAATGAGTAGAAGTCCGATATAGTTTCGGCCACGCGTGAGGATGCGGAGTCACAAGAGGTTGGCTGCAATTCCTGACTCTTAACTGGTCCGCGGCCCAAATCCCTTAAATGGGTAGCATCCCGGATTGGTGAGTCAAGTAAATCCCGGTGGTGGGATGGTGTAGTCCCCGGGCCGGAGGTCCCGACGACTTAACATGAGTAAGAGTAAGAGTAAGTAAGTATGGATCCGTAAGTATGTATGAGTATGTATGTGTATGTATGGAGTAAACGAGTAAAAGAGTAATCTCCACCCGATTAACCCGGGTGGACCAATGAAGCTAACAAGAATTGTATAGTGTGTATGTACTGCGTATGTGTACTTGGGAAGAAGGTAAGTAAGTATTTGATGGTATATTGTATTCCTTGTATGTAATGAAATGTATGTATGTATGCTTGCGTAAGTATCATTGTAATGTGTATAAGAGTATGTATGCATGTATGCTTGTATGAAAACGAACTGCATGTATCCGACCAAGTGGTCGGCGTACCCTCACTAGTACGCGGGGTATGCGGTTATCATGCGCAGCGAAAGCTGACCCCCTAGGGGGAACGTTTTTAGTGTGCAGGTACCCGAAGGGAACCTGATCAAGGTAAGAAGCCGGCGATACACCCTAGTATCTAGGAAGTAAGTAGTTGTGAGGAAAGGGTAGTAAGTAATCTCTTAGCGAGAATGTATGAACTTGGAGGAGGTATTGTAATTGTAAAAGGATCCTAGCAAACTCGGTATGTAGCTTATATTGTGTTGTACTTGGAGTATTGTATCGAATAAAGATTGTATTGGTATTTGGTAAATGGAGGATGTATTGTATATTTGTAGTACTCGGGATTCCGGTCCATCAGACCGATGCTGTATGTAGAAGTAGTGGCCTTGTTAGTCACGTGGGTGACTAACGGCATTGTACCACCCATTGTATGTAAGTATATATCCGCTGCGTGTATCTGATTTATAAGGAGATTGGACGGTAAGCATTGTATCAACAGTAGGGGTGTTACAAAAAGTGGTATCAGAGCGAAGTGTCGCTCTGATGACTGGAAATACCGAGTTTAGGAATACCGAGTTAGGAATTAGAAGCTTAGGGCTAAGGGCTGAGTGTTAGCATTAGAGATATGCTAGTTAGGAACCACCGGTGAGTACCGGATACCTACAATACCAGTCCCGCCCACCGCATCCCCACTGTATAACTTGGGAAAGGACGCTAGAGAGAAGAAAAGCCTTGTCATACTCGGAAAACCCGATCTGGCAGTGGTGAAGCAATCACACAGTAAACAGGAACCGACATGTAGTAGATTCCAAGAAATAGAAGACCCGGAGATGAATCCCGGTTGAACAATAATGCCGCACTTAATAGCGGGGGAATAAGCACTCCAACCACAAGGAGGCTACAACTTACAACAGCATGGGGCGACATGCTTAGCAGTCGCAGAACCTAGCTAAACAACCAGCAGCAGGAAAGAAGCACTAACTGTGCAATAAAATAGAAAAAGGAGTAATAACAGAACCCGAGACACAAGTCTACGGGATAGTAATACTTGAATAATACCACCATCGGTATGCTAGCTGACTAAGGACATAGTCAGGAACGGTTAACTCCAAAAACCACAACGCCAAGGAGGTTACAATACCTGGCCAGCATAGCTTACACAGCTACAAGAACATCCACGGGATATAATCCAATAGGACTACGAGAGTAGTGCCTAAACAAGGTAGGCTCGGCAACCACCACAAAGGTGTGGGAACGAGCCACAAGGAACAACACTAAACCAAATAGAACGGGAATCTCCAAGGATTGGAGAAGTACCCAGATCTACGACAGCCACGTCTAGACCACCAAGAAGCTACCTAAAGGATCGAGTATACCAATTTTAGAACAATAAGACCAAGGGAAGAGTCAACAAGACTATCAAATGCGAGTGGAAACAATACCGTGATCGGTATATGACTACTCAAAAACCACCAGTACCACGCACTTGCCACGGCAAGTGCAGTAAGGACAGAAATATGTAAAGGAACTCTAACAAACCACAGGTACATAGTAATGTACCGTGGCTGCAAGAAGCGACTACACGATCACAAACCCTGAAACTGAAGGAATGGAACCTTGGAAAGGCCTAACGGCCCGACCACTGTATTTAGAATATACCAGTCAGCGAGTTACTACACTTGGTCAAGACCGCAAACATGGCTATGCCATGTAGAACTTCTTTTAACACCGAACCATTGTTTCAAAACCCAAAATTCTTCTTTCAAAACCATAACTTTTCTTTTAAACCTTGGATCTTTTTTAAACAAAACCAACAGAATTACGGTGAGTATCATAGATTGATACAAGAGGAGTTGACAATAGAATACTTCACCTACGCGTGTGACGAACGCTACGAGTGTACCCAATTACGGGATGTGGGACAACCGCACTCCGAAGGAGCTTGCGGGCCTGACATATAGTTGGGTAAGTGGTAACGTATCAACATGGTACCCCACGTATGTATACATGTAGTGTACGACGCACGGGAAGTAGTCAACTCCGTTCTACGGACCATCAGTAAGTTCAAACCTGAACAGCTGGACACCTCAGACGATTAAGTACAAAGGAACTCAGAGAATCCATCTGAAGATGAGGAATGAGAATTAGGAAGCGCAAGGAGCGCAGACTAGTAAGAATAGACATAGGATATGTCTCAAGATGTCAAACAAACACATGACAGCTGGAAGGGATACCCAGCCTGAACACAGTAAGGCAAAAGCCTAACGTGAACACCACAATGCTCAACAAACGGGACAGAGTTCCCAAGAGCAGTCACAAGATTACCATAAAGTATAATCCATCGTTGGACAGGATCTTAAGCCTAGTCTAAAACACTAGGAGGAGTATAAACAGTCTACCCAAGAACGGGAGACGCTATAACCCACAAGGGGATAACTCAAAATACAATACAACAAGGCGGTATAGTAGACACGACATGTTATAAACATTAGTCAGAAGTAACGGCATAACCTAACAACACCCAAGAGCAATCCTTGAAGGGTGTCTGAATTGCAACAGTCGAACAATAGCGACATGATAAAAGCACAGAAGCTAGAACGAACACTCGGTTAGGACACCGAAGGGATTTCACTTAATAGGAAATACCCTAAATTACTAAGAGGCACTGATTAACTTCAGAATGCTAGAAAGGGCCTCCTATGAACGGAAGCGTGATGGCACGACTTGCCATGGAGCCCAGTAATACCTCCAACCTATGGGGTACACAAGGAGTGGAAACAGATATAAGCAGCTTGCAAAGAGCATAGCTCGCAGCAATACGGCTTAAAAGCCATAAACCAGATCCGTCATGTAGACTTTAATGGTTGCATAACCCACACCATTTGATAACAGGACTGCAAGAGATATTGTCTCATACGACAAGAAATCAACAACTGGACTATCAGGTCAAACCCAACATCCTGAGTGGCTTGGAGTAATGGCCACCACAGTGTCACTGTCACTAGAGCATCAGTCTAGTATACAGTTGACTAAGTTTTAATTACCCTTCATGCCTCCTGTAGAAATGGTAACACAGAGGCATAAGAATAATGATAATGCCAACATTGGCCTAGTCCACACTTGGACACTACGAGAACCCAAGGGAAAGTACCCCTCGTTAACCGAAGACCACCAAGGTGGTGAAGATGTGAATCCTTATAAAGGCTTCCATCTATTATAACAGTAAAGCCTACGCATATAGATGCTGCCAAGAGGCGATCGAACAAGGAAAAGACATTCCAAACCATTACGACTTAAAGGAGTAAGTATACTTCACATGCACCCAAGCATGTGGTGAACCATTGTATAAATACTAACATAGCAAACCTTGGCATTAGACCTATGAGTGGAGACAAACCCCTCAACAAGAACTTTCACCTATCAGTGATAAAATACTCTTCAATTAGAGAACGGGACCAGAAAACCCTTGAAGTTTCTTGGGATGTCCCGGCGATGTACATACAAGTAGAATTGCACAGCTGGAGCCCATAAACAATGCTCAGCACTGAAAGACAATCATTGTCAAAACAATCAACGGGAATACACATTGAACACCACGAACGGCCAGCGCTCAAGAGAGCTTATAACCCGATGAACTATCACATCCCTGATCAACCAAGATACTTGGTAAATTGTATCACAAATGATGATAGAATGTGAGGTAAGCTAACCTACACACAAAACCTAAGTTGAATAAGACATCTCCACATTGGGAAATAATCACATTGCGGTATGCTACGACAACCGTCATACACACGAACAGGGGAAACCCTCAGTGTACACACCATAAGGAAATGGTGCCAATGACAATGGCAACAAGTAAAAAGGAACTATCACAGTAACATAAACAGTGAAAACAATGTTGTACAATGAGTAAGAATACGGTGCGCAACAAGCGACCGCTATGAGGAAGTAGCAGATAATGACACGGAGTATAAGTATGAGAAGACAGGCATAATATTCTTTCCTATCACATAAGTGACTTACTGCCAAGCGTTTACGCCTCTGCACTCTGTATGACTGAGTGTTTTGGTATTGCACTTGTGCAGCTAATGATCTAATGGGGTAGCTAGGGATATGGGGAATGTAAACCGTAGTAAACCCTTCTTTTCACCAACAAACATGGCATAAGCCAGTTAAGCAAGTTTAGCAGCAAACCGTGCGGCCTAAGGCCAAAGAAGCACGAAGAGTGTAACACACACTAACAATCACAAGATGTGAATTCCATTGGAATAAAGGGTGAAAGGAGACTGAAGAAGTCACTAGGACCGATGCATAGGAAATGCAAGGTCATACAAGTTAAGGACACTTGTAATGAACCAGAAGAACTGGTATAATTTAGAAGCTAGTAGCAACAGAGGAAGCACTACAGTTAAGTGGTGACTTAACCTCGCCCGACAATAAGTCGGAGGAACTTAATGAATAATCGTGGAAGCACAAATAGCATGTGCAGTAGATTACCAGAGAGCTGGTTATAAATCTTAAACTCATTGAGTTCAAACACGGTAAAAGAATACCGCATTTGTTTAGTAAACCTTATTCCCATAATAGACGGATAAGAAGGCGATGTATAGCACATTAAGGATAACAAGAAGGGTGAATAACCCAAGTTATCAGGGTCGCGCAGCAGAAGCTAGTGGGCCCTAGCTAGGAGATAATATACCTAGTAAGGATAGTAGAATGGCTATTAATGCCTTAAAGCCTAATAGGCTAGAACCAAATTGATTATGAGTTAAATAAACTCATATAGGAATTTTTGGTGCAAAGACTAAACCATTGGTATGGTTAGGACCCTTGACCAGAGCATATTGTATAGTATACCGTAGTGAAGCTAAACGCTTCAGATTGCCCAAATTGATTAAACCAATGTTTAATAATAATAATAACATATGGTAGATTACGTGGGCGTAATCCCTTTTAAGGGGGGTAGAGCGAAAACCGCTTAATGTAAGTTTCGCGAATAAAACACATAAACCATAATGTGCATAGCACAAATAAGAATCAAATTGATGATTGATACTATGTTAAATAAACATAAGTATTCATTCATATTATAATTATGGTAACTAGGCATTAGATATGTAAATACCATAGGTGAATATACCCATCTTGTAACACCAGTGTAAGAGTATTTGTAAAGAAGAGTAATGAGTAGTGGACGGAGCTCCACAAGTATTATAACCCTTAAAGAAGTAGTACGAATGGATTATGAGTAGTAGAGGAAAGTAACCAGGAGTAATGTATTCGTAAGTATGTTATTGGAAGTAAATTGAGCACGATTGAATTTCATAAGTACTGTAGTCCTTAGTTAGAATATTGGAGAGTGATGGATGAAAGCAGTGAAGGCTGAGGAAGTGAGCATTTAGGTATTGAACCACGGAGTAAAGCATTTGGGAAGTAGAGTGAGGATGATTGATGGATTGATTCCATCCTTTGGAGATGTATGAAATTGTATCACGACTAGAAAGGGTAAAAAGATAGAAAATGAAAACATTAAATTATTTGGTTGTTTGAAACTGATGTGGGAAGTCGAACTTGATCCTGATCAGATCAAGGGAAACCGAACACAAATTGGGGTGGAAAGATAGTTCAACACTGATGCTGATCACATCAGGGTCGAATGATTCTTGAAGCTCCCCTTAAGTGGTCACAAGAATCACACTTAGGATAGAAGTAATGAATATAAATTGGAACTTGGAGTTGTATGCTTTAGAAAGATTTCTAATTAGTAGTGTGTAAAAGAATTTTCTTAGACTGTGAGAGTAAGTAATTGTTGGAAGTTATACCGGAGAGGATAGTAGGTAGCATTATATTATTCCAAGGGCAACAGGACATAGAGGAGTCCTGTGTCGAAATGATCTGAGTGCCTACGGGATTGTGAAGTGTATTGCATTGCTTTGGGGATAGCTTTGCACTGTATGTATGTATAAAGGTTGTAATGAGGAACCGGACGGTTAATAGTAATATGGATTGGAGTAATTATGGTACATTGGAATGATAGGGAAAGGAGAAACCTTGAGTAACGAATTTGGGAATTGTAAGGAGGAAGAATGTGGACCACGGCATTAGACATGTAAGAACGAGTAAGCATTGTAAACTTATAACCTCGAACAACTTTGAGGACAAAGTTCTTAAGGGGGGTAGATTGAAATACCCCGACCTTAAATATGGCGATTAAATTATCCTAATAGGTATTTAAGAGCCTAATAATGCTTAAGTAATATTGGTAAGGAAAAATAAATCCAAAAGAAATAAAGAAACGCTTAAAAAGCGGGAAACGCTAAATAAACGTTAAATAACCATAGGAGGTATGAAACCTCGGTTAGCGTATTGTAAGGATTCTAAGGGCTTAATTAAGTCTAAATAAATATGAGGGAACAAATCCCGAAGAAAACGGATCCTTAAAATGGATTAAAAACACTAATGAACATTAAAGCGCGTTTTTCGAGGTAACCCAAAAACGTGACTTTAAGTGGTCAAACGGACCCGTAAAAATTATAAATCATTAAATAATAATTATTAAGCATTTATGGGAGCTTAATAACTAATAAAAATAATTAAACGATGAAATTCCAGAAAACGGGCCCGGTTAGTGAATAGTACCTAAACCGGGTAAATTAACGAGCGTTTTCTGTAAAAGACGAAAAACGCTCCAACCTGTAACAGTTAAGTGAGCCGGTTTTATTAGTGAGTCAGCCCCTCACTCACACACAAATAAAGAAAGAAAGAAACAAAAAGAAGGAGAGAGTAAAGTAAAAAGCATAAAGTAAAATATTTACCTCTCTCCTCTCATTTCCTTCTCTCTCTCCTTCCTTTCCTTTCTTCCCACCGTGAGCTGCTCTCTTCTTCTCCCCTCTGCATCTGGCGATTTTGAAGCTCTCCACAAGCTTCCATGGCAGCCCTCTTCATCCCCTTGCTCTAGCCACATGCAAGCTCCAAATAAAAACAAATTACATATTTGAACTCCCCTCATCATTCTCTACACTTCCCTCTTTTCAAAATCCAAAAATGAGGAAGTTCATTTTCGTGGGTATACCCCACTGGTGAAGAAAATGGCATCAATGTGTAGCTTGGAGTCTCCTCTCTCCATTAAGGTAAAAATTTACATGAAAAACTCATGTTCTCACCATTTCCTTTCATAACCGATTTGTACCCCTATGTAATGCCTTGTTTTCTCTTTCTTTTGAGCATAATCTTAACCTTACAATGGTGGTGGAATCACCTTCTCAAACCAAGGGCTAAAACCCCTCCTAAAACACTCCAAAGGTAAACCCTAGAATTTGTGATTTGAACATCTCAATGAGTTAGTATAAATCTAAGGGTTAGAATATTAATATTTGCCTTGTATGCTTTGGGTGATGGGAATGGAGTTTGGCAACTCCATTCCCCACAAAATCGAATTGTACAAGGAAGAGAAGAGGAGAAGTGGAAAAAGGAATGAAGGAATTGTAAGCTCAAGGTAAGGGCTCTCTCCTAAGGTTAAGATTTAATGTATTAGAGTAATGAGAATGGGTAACCAATTTAAAAGAACCCAAACTAATGTATTAGTATTGAAGTTGATGAAGTTTTGAGTCTTTGTGAGTAAGTTTGAGTATTTGTGCATTAGTATGTGAATTATAGGCCTTGGAGCCAAGTGGTTGTGAATGAGTACTAGTATTGATGTTTGATGGAGTATTGGTGTATTTGGATGGATTTGTATTTGTTTAGTTGCTGGTAGAACCCTGGTGGTTTGGCTAGAATAGGAATGATTTTGGTGATAATGAGAATGTGTGGATAAGTAAGGAAAGTAGGTAAACTATGGCAAAATTTTAGTAGGAATTGTGCATTAAGAATGATTTGGTGAATGGGAGAACCAAGATGTGTATTGGGATTTGGTAGAGATGTTTAGAAACCATGGATAGGTAGTTGTAGTATGTGAATTTAAGGGTATAAAATCTGTAGCAAGAGGTATTGAAATGTGTTGGAGAAACAAGGGATAATTAATGTGTGAGACTTGGAAGAGTGAGTAAGGTAGTAAGTAAGGCTTTAGGTTGAGTATAATGCAAATGAGGCTATAGAAGAGCCATAGGAATAATGGGAAGAGGAAATGAAAAATCTGTAGCATTTATTGGAGAAGGAAACATGGTAACAGAGGAGGAAAACTCTAAGTAATGGGTGGATGTAACAGATTTTTATAGAGGAGGATTAGGCTAGTTTAAAATGCTTAATCAATGTCAAAACATGTTAAATTATATGTAGGAATATTGGGGAAGAGATTGGTGGAAGTTTGGAGTTGAAACAAAATAAAAAACACAAACATTTAACAATACTGTAACATGTCCGGGTTGTAAACTAGTACACAAACCCGGACATGTCAAAAAACACGACAGAATGTATTACAGAATGGATGGTCCGGGTTGTAAACCAAGACCTAAACCCGGACCACCCCAAAAATACACCCGTAAGTTCTAAAAACAAATTTGTCCGGGTTTGCAAGTAGGACACAAACCCGGACGATGCAAAAATTTCACCCGAGAGTTGTTCCAGTGGGTTGGTCCGGGTTTAAAACCAGGACACAAACCAGGACCACCCCTTATTTCACCCGAGAGATGTTCCAGTGAGATTGGTCCGGGTTTAAAACCAGGACACAATCCAGGACCACCCCAAAATCTGTCCAGAATGTATTTTAAAGCAAAACTAAGGATGGGTAAGGATGGGTAATGATAATATAAGATGATTAAGACATAATTAATGATTTAAAGGTCATTAAGACTATAAACAAGCTTAGGGAATAATTTTAAGTAAGTCACTAAGTTAAGGTATTTGGACAATGAAAATTAGTAAGTATAAACTAGGAAACTTTAGTAAAGTAATGAGTAGGGTTAATTATGGATAATTAACCACCCAACTGTATGTATGTGATAGGATTCAAATAGTAGAACACCGAAGGGAGTCGGTGAGTCCAAAGTCAACGAAAGTATGAAAGGTATGATCTTCATGCCCTGTATCCTAATCTGGTTACCCCAATTTGTGTGCTTATTTGATCACCTAAATAAGATAAAAGCATGAATCGGACTATATTGCACCTACTTGTGCTTGATTGTATTGTTCTCGATATTTGTCTTGAATACTAGTTTGTATAATTCATGAAATATGAGAATGATGATGATGTGTAATTGTATCTCGTATTGTACTAGTATTGTATTGTATTTTGTATGAATGTGTATATGAATAATGTATTTGTGTATGTGGTTGAATGTTGACTTCTACTAATTCCTAACTACCTAACTCCTAACTTAAGTGAGTAAATTGGAATGAGTAGAAGTCCGATATAGTTTCGGTCACGCGTGAGGATGCAGAGTCACAAGAGGTTGGCTGCAATTCCTGACTCTTAACTGGTCCGCGGCCCAAATCCCTTAAATGGGTAATCCCGGATTGGTGAGTCAAAAATCCCGGTGGTGGGACGGTGTAGTCCCCGGGCCGGAGGTCCCGACGACTTAACATGAGTAAGAGTAAGAGTAAGTAAGTATGGATCCGTAAGTATGTATGAGTATGTATGTGTATGTATGGAGTAAACGAGTAAAAGAGTAATCTCCACCCGATTAACCCGGGTGGACCAATGAAGCTAACAAGAATTGTATATTGTGTATGTACAGCGTATGTGTACTTGGGAAGAAGGTAAGTAAGTATTGATGGTATATTGTTTCCTTGTATGTAATGAATGTTGTATGTATGCTTGCGTAAGTATCATTGTAATGTGTATAAGAGTATGTATGCATGTATGCTTGTATGAAAACGAACTGCATGTATCCGACCAAGTGGTCGGCGTACCCTCACTAGTACGCGGGGTATGCGGTTATCATGCGCAGCGAAAGCTGACCCCCTAGGGGGAACGTTTTTAGTGTGCAGGTACCCGAAGGGAACCTGATCAAGGTAAGAAGCCGGCGATACGCCCTAGTATCTAGGAAGTAAGTAGTTGTGAGGAAAGGGTAGTAAGTAATCTCTTAGCGAGAATGTATGAACTTGGAGGAGGTATTGTAATTGTAAAAGGATCCTAGCAAACTCGGTATGTAGCTTATATTGTGTTGTACTTGGAGTATTGTATCGAATAAAGATTGTATTGGTATTTGGTAAATGGAGGATGTATTGTATATTTGTAGTACTCGGGATTCCGGTCCATCAGACCGATGCTGTATGTAGAAGTAGTGGCCTTGTTAGTCACGTGGGTGACTAACGGCATTGTACCACCTATTGTATGTAAGTATATATCCGCTGCGTGTATCTGATTTATAAGGAGATTGGACGGTAAGCATTGTATCAACAGTAGGGGTGTTACAGAAACATTTACAAAGTTGGAGTGGTGGAGTTCTGGTCGGAAGAAATTTCCCAACACCGACAATCGGAAAATAAGCAACCCAACCGTCATGCATCTAGGGAACACCAGCCCACTCAGGGAAATATACCGACAATTAATGCAGAGGAGCAGTCGTCAAAAAGCAGCCTCGAGAATTTTTCGGCGCCCTCAGATCTCATCCCAACGCACAATAAAGATACTACCGTTACTTTTAATAAAAGGCAACTCATGTCCCACCTCTTTAATCCTCACCCGACTAACCTCCTCGTTAATTCAAAAACCCCCCGACAGCGTCTTGATAACTCAACCCCTCTTTCAATCTGCTTTTCCTCTCACAACTTGTCTTTTCACATTGGCCAGTTCATTCCCAATCCACTACCTCTCAAATCTGACCGCGTCCAACAGGTTTCTTTTACCTCTTCCCAAAGCCCCCCTCTCCCAAATATTTCCTTTGCAAATCCCACGACCTTTTCATCTCCCCTCCCTTCAAACATTACAATTTCCCAACTCTCCACCGTGCATGCAGACACAAGCCCCCATCCCTCTCCCTCAGTTTTTAATATTCCTCAACCGGCTCACCCTCTCTCTCCGACTCACCCCTCTTTTCTGCCATATACCTCAACCTTTTCCTCTTCTCCCTCCCAATCCTCTCACACCCTAATAGGTTCGATGCCTGACACTCTCCCTCCCCACTCACCCTCACCCCCTCTCTCTTTAGCTAACACATCAGAGACACCTACCCCCCCAAACCCAAACCCAAACCCAAACCCAAACCCAAACCCACCCCTCAATACCACCCTGACTCCCGAAAAAAGCCAAGCCCCTCCCGTTCAAAATTCCTTCTCCTCCCCTTTTCATTCTTCTCCCCCACGCCTCTTTCCATTCCTTCTTCACAAATCCCTAGCCTTGACTTAGAAGTAGTCCTTACCCCAGACAACTCCTCCCCTTCTAGTCCCACTCTTGCCGAAGCTCAAGCTTTTCTTGATTATGGTCGTAAACTTGGTTGCTCCTTTCCTCACCCAGAGATTTCTCTACAAAATTTTACTCGTATTCTTGAGCGTAATAGTCAAGCTAGTCCGAATCCAATCCCTAAGAAAATGGTTTGCCCATCCCCTCTATCTAAAGGGATCATTCGCAAGCCTCTTCGATCGGTAAGCAAAACTCAAGGGAGGGTCTTGAATCCCCGTCACCAGCATATTCGAAATTCCCGTCATTAATGCACGTCGACGTCTCCACTCCGAGCAAGTCTCTCTGGCCACAGAGTCCCTCCGTCTTTTTTTTCAAATCTATCCAATGAGATTGAACTCCAAAGGTGTTTTGCTCCTTAAAGTTGGATCTAGATCCTCTCCGGGAAAGATGATTGCTAAAAATCACTTGTATTAGGAGGCTTTTGTATTTGTATTTCTTTTATTTCCGTACACTCTAATTTTCGTTTATAATTCATTAGAACTATAACATTTTGGCGAGAAAGGTTCGATATATCGAACCTCAGTATTGCCACTTTGCTGGATTATCAGCTAATTATCAAAAAAAAAGAAAAAAAATAGTCATCTTCTTCCTGATATTCACCAATTTTTCCCCAACCCTAACTTCGAGTAGTCAACCTCGCCGTTTCCTCTTTTCTTTTGATTTCTGCCAACCTCGCTGCCATCCACCGGTTTCTCAGTACGACCACCACCACTGCTCAGCCCCAACCTCGCCACCTGCTCTATCTCCTTCTGATTTCCACAAATCCACCACCTCCATAGTTCAACTCCTGTGCGTCCATCACCTTTTATCAACCGTCGGCGGCCACCACCTTCGACTTTCGCCGGCCACTCTGATGTGATGGAAGAACTCCATAGGTAGCCTTTGCACCTCCCCACTGGTTCGCAGAATTTGGCACTATTTCTAACAACTCTCTCATTAGAACTAGGAAGCTTCATAAGACTTCCTCTAGTGCAGGTATCCACCAAGAGACAGCTTTGGGGATGTTGATCCTTGTAGAAATACTATAGGACTACTTCCTCTGCCAAGCCATGGTGGGGAACTCTCCTGACTATTTCCTTGAACCTCTCCCACACTTCAGATAGCGATTCACTAATGGACTGCTTGGAATTAGTAGTCTCACCCTTCATTGACAACATGCGAGAAGGTGGAAAATACTTAGCAAGGAAAGTGTTGGCAAGGCCGGTCCAACTGATAATGTTGTTGAGGGCCAACAAATTCAGCCATTCAATAGCTCTATCCCTCAATGTAAACGGAAACAAATTAAGTATTGCTACCTTCTAAGTAGCTAGGGTAGAGCAGGCTTCGACTAGTCACAGGAACGATGCGAGGTGGCCGTTCAAGACACCTTCAAGACCTTGGTGATGAGTCTTGAACTACCATTATGTGCTAGCCGGGAGAGCAGAGACTAATATCGGTGGTGTGAGTCCCTTCACACTGATGTGTGTAGTCCTTCAACTGCCTCTCCGGATCAATAATACCACTCATTTTTATTTTTGTTTATAGAGCAACTTAATCGGATGATGTTGTCGCAGAGCAGCTATCCTATACTTCAAACGGCTGATGAACATCCTCTTCCTCTAGTGGATCCAAATTCAGCACCTAACGGACTCGCCTTGTCAATCTATCAATTTCAGAATCTAGCTCAAACTTTGGTTTGCCTACAAAAAGAGTAATAGGCATGAAACAAAAATGAAAAACAAATAAAACAAAAATAAATTAATTATATAAATAAAATAAACAAAAACTAAAATAGATAAATACTAAAATTTAAAAACAAGTAAATAACTAAGGGGGCGTTTGTTTTGGGGAAATCAAGAAAGGGAATTGTTCCCTTTCATAATGTTTGTTTAACCAGTTTTCCCTATTTTCAGTAAAGGGAATGAGATTATCCCAAAACCCCCTATCTTGATTTCTCACCCTCTACTAGGAAATGAGATTCATTTTCTCCAATACACTTTGACCGATGACATATGACCATTAACTAATGACCATTGACTAATGACCATTGACCGGTGAACGGTTAATGTTGACCGGCAATTAATAGTCGTTGACCGGTAGTCGATAATCGATGACCATTGACCGTTTATTTATTTAATCAAGAGAATTGTTTTTCATTCCTCTTCATTCCCTTTCTTGATTCCATTCCATTTCCCCGCTTGAAACAAACGCCCCTGAAATAAAATAATTAAAGCAGATAAAAAATGAAAATTAATTAAACTGAAATTAAAATAACTACTAAAAATTAAATTAATAAGAATAAGAATGATAGAATAAACAAAATTAGATATTAAATTGAAATATAACCAAAAGCAAAACAAAAAAAATTGAAAAAAAAATTAAACAAAAATAAATAAATTAAGAAAGATAGAAACAAAGACAAAACTAAATCTTCATGCTCCCCGACAACAGTGCTAAAAACTTGATGGGTATAAACCTAACAACAACGTTGTTGGGTAAAAACCTAACGGCAAGAATACCGGTCGATTATAGCAAGTTTTCCTAGAAGTGTCCCTCCAGGTTATCGAATCCAGGGGAGGCAGCGTTTTAGTTTGATTAATATTTAAGATCAAAACAAGGTAAAATAACTCAAGTAACAGGGGGGTTTTGTTTGTTGAATCACTAAGTACTGAAGCAAAATGTAAACAAGAACAAGGGTAATAAATGCAAGAGCAATAGTGAGCAGAAAAATGATGTTTTTGAATTAATGAGAAGGGAAAATTCCGGTTTACTAATCCTCCAATTTCTTCGGTTCCTTTCTCAGTGTGTTTACCAACATCTAGATTAAAATCCTAGATCAGAATTATTCCACGTTCGGTCTCCCGCTCGGTGGAATCTAATTAACAGCTAATAAATTTTAACTCTCGTTACAAATTTATTAATTGCTAACAGCTTTAAGAATAATCCAGTTTAATGATCAGTTAATATCCTAGAGGAATTACCATCTCTAAATTAACCGGTGCTGTTCCTGTTGTCTATTATCTACCGCAGTTCTCACTTATAAGCAGATAAACAGATAAAATCCAGTAATTGGCCAAATCACAAGATTTATAATAATAAATAAGGAACAACACTTTAATCTGTTAAAATGGTAAATCACAAAGATAATGGAACCTCAGAATTTGGATTACATAGCAAACCGAAATTTATAGAAATTACTCAGCCATGGAAATGGAATTACTGCAACAATATGTAAATAACATTAAAGAAGAAAAGGAAGAAGAAACTCTGTTTTAAGGCTCTTTGATGGAGTCTCTGTGCACAACCAGCAGTTTCCTCCGCTCAATCTCCAGATAATGGTGAAGTCCCCAGCTGCTTGTGTATTCCAGATTTCTGTGGATGTGTGTGGTGTTTTATGGAAATGGTGATATGAGTGGTACGTGAGAAATGAGATGGAAATGGATGGAGGAGTGTAATGGTGTAAGAGAGGGAGGAGATATCCGATGGATACTGTGTACTGAATGAGAGGGATTTGAGTTTTATTTATAGAACTCAGTACGTAGCAGTGGTAGACAGGAATGGTGGACTTGTGAGTGGAAAGGTGAATGTTTAAGTGGGTGATGAGCTGAATTTAGGGGAATAATTGGATTAGTGGGAGGATGATTGAAAGTATCGTGGTCTGGAAAGGGAGTACAGACAATGGAATTATGGGGCGGCGCAGTATAATAAGAAGAGAATCTCTTCTTTTCAATCGTGCGCTACAGACGACTGTTGCAACCTCTTGGTCCGGGACTTAGGATGTGGTTGAAGTCCCGGACCGTACATTTTGAGTACTGGATTTGAAGCATTGTCTGTGTGGTCCGGGACTTAGGCCGTGTTTCAAGTCCCGGACCGTATCTGAGAATTATTTGAGCACTTGTGATCCGGGACTTAGGTCAAGCATCAAGTCCCGGACCATATCTGTTTTCAAATCGAGAATTAATTGCAATTGTGGTCCGGGACTTAAGACATATACCAAGTCCCGGACCATATCTGAAACAAATCGATGATTATATTGCAATTGTGGTCCGGGTCTTCACTCCTGCCTCAGGTCCCGGACCATAAATGAATTTAAACCGAGAGGCTTTTCTTGACTCAATTCAGTTTGTTTGAAATGCCATGGTCTCCAATAATGATAGGAACATGTTTCTTTGAGATTATAGCCTGAAAAAGCACACACAAACCATCAAAGAGAACAATTGCAACCAGAAGCATAAAAATGCTCATAAGACAGGAATTTAGCAGTAAATGATAACAAATTGGGTCTCAAAAGACCATGCAGAGATAGGTAGATTCCTGACTTATCAACATCCCCACACTTAACCTTTGCTTGTCCTCAAGCAATTACTGCAAGCAAAATGTACCAGATTTTCAAAAGCGGGGATTTATCAGGTCGGGAAAGTGTACAAGGAAATCTAATGCTGAGAGACAGTCATAAGAAACAATGACTAGTACTGCAAGTTTTCTTAAACAGTGAAGCTAGGGTGTTTGACAAATGCATGAGATTATCATCATAACTATTTAATCCAAACTGTACTCAGGGCTTTACTTTCCTTTTTGCTTTCCACAATTCATTGGACGACAAGGGGCAAGAAGTAATGTCATATTCCACATTACCTTTCATTGCCACATACTCATAATCAAGGAAGAATTTGCAATAAACTGTTTAGCATGAAAGAACTTTCCTTCCAATTTTTCTGAGTAAGCATTATTCATTTCATCCCCCCAGACTTTTTCTCCCCATCCTTGTAGCGGTGTTGGGCCTTCTATCCCAGATCAGATGATCTTAGGTAGATGAGTGACAAGGCACTCCAAGGGCTTAATTACCGAATGGGAGAGGCCTGTTCCGGTTCAGAGTAGATTAGAGGAGTACCTTGCCTTTGTCCTTTCCTTCCATTCATTCCAAAACTTGCCCAAAGCCCCAAGTTAGTTCAAACAAAATAGTCACAAAATGATCTCACCTTTTTGTTGAAGGAAATAGAAAAATTTTAACCAAAAACTGACAATGCAAGCAGTCTAACCAAAGTTCTTATGACCGAAGTTTCAGATTAAATCTCAGAAATATTTTGCTACTTGTACGTTATTCCCGACTGATGCCTCTGACCACCTATGAAAAGCAAGTATGTTGAAAAAAATTTTGTGGAGGGTCATCAAAGGTTAATGAAGAGAGAATTAGTAGTTTCAGGGAATAAAGAAAATAAGCAATAAACGCATAGCCCCCATTTACTACGAACCTCCCCACACTTAGAAATTAGCAATGCCCTCATTGCTGCCAGAATATGATCATAGTGCAAAAGAAAGAATATAACTCCCCTGAAAACGGAGTGAAGAGGATGTCCCCACACTTATGAAAAAGAGCGGGAGACTCATGGAGTGTTGGAAAAATTTCGGCAGAGTCTCCTTTGTTTTCTTTCGATATCGCACACAAAAATGGCAGTCCTGTTGGAATATCACAAAGCAGCAGACAACACGTGGCAACAAAAGAGATTATGCATAACCAAATATTCTTTCTTTTTTTTAAGCTGTATGGGTCCGGGACCTAAGATATGGGTGAGGTCCCGGACTGCTATGCCAAAAAGTTTCAGTCTTCCCTGGGTCCGGGACTTAAGAATGGTACGAAGTCCCGGACCACCCCCTATTTTCTGTTCGAGAGTTCGCACCAGTTCCGGTCCGGGACTTAAGATATGGTTGAAGTCCCGGACCACCCTGTTTTGTCCACCGAAGGATTGTCTTCTAATACTCTGTTTATCATCCTTCATTAATCCTACACTTTGACAGCAAACACGAAAGAAAAATAGCTAACAAAGGAATTAGCACACGTAAGAACATGAATTAAAATGAAAATCAAGAAGATAGAAGAAAGGAGATTGGGTTGCCTCCCAATGAGCTGCCCGTCTTTTCGGTCTTTGGCTAGACCATGTTTTTGTTCTTTCAAGAAATTCCAGAAGATTTTGGTGTCTTTGCAACCTGGTGACATGAACTCCGAGAAGCTTCCAAAACATTTTTAGAAGACCTGCCAGCATAAAACAGTAGCTGCTCACCTTCTGCATTTAAAGTGATCGTACCATGAGCAACTTCTATTCGAGCGTCGGCTGTTGCTAGGAAGGGTCTTCCAAGGATAATAGGGACCGTTGGATCTGTAGCCATGTCGAGTACGACAAAGTCGCAGGGGAAATACAGATGTTCTACCTTAACCATCACATCCTTTGCAATTCCACAAGGGTAAACCATCGAGCGATCTGCTAACTGAAGCGTCATTCGTGTAGGCTGTAGGTCTCCAATTCCAAGCTTTTCAAATAAAGCGTATGGCATGAGACTAATCGACGCGCCTAAATCAACAAGACAATGGTCGAAGTCGATGTCTCCTATTCTGCATGGAATTGTGAAGCTTCCAGGATCTTTGCATTTCTCTGGTAAGCGCTTCTGTATGATCGCTGAACAAGTCTCTGTGAGCTGAATAGTTCCTGATTCAACTAACTTTGCCTTATTGGATAAAAGCTTCCTTAAATACTTGGCATAGTTAGGTACCTTCGCAACTAAATCAACAAAGGGGATATCCACAGATAGTTGACGAAGTAAAGTAAGAAACTTATCGAACTCACTATCCTCCTTGGAATGCTTGGTTCTGTTTGGAAATGGAATTGGGGGAGCAACTTCAACCGCCGGTGGTGTAGGTGAAGGAGATTTGGTAATTTCATAATTCCGCTCATTCTCCAGCACCGGTTGCTCTATGCTCACCTCAGGCTCAGTAGTTTTATCTTTGCCACTTCTAGTAGTTACCTTCTTCGCGGTTTCCTTTTCCTGCAAAAGACATTTGTTAGCCAAGATATCACCCACTAGTGTAGCATAATTTGGCATTAACTTAAGCATATCAGAAAAAGGGATATCTTTAGTTAATTTCTTAAAAATTTTAAGAAATTTTCCAAGCTGTTCATCAAGGTCCCTTTTCTTTAACCTGTCAGGAAAAGGAATAGATTCTTCAATTTTATGATTTGAAACAGAGGAGTAAGAAGGTTGAGTTTCAGGAGACTCCCTCTCCTTAGGTTTTTCAGAAACTTTAATGGAGTCCTTAGCCTCTTGTTGAACAGGTAAAACTGCAGCGAAAAGTGGAGTATCTTCTTCCACAGCAAATACAGCTTTGGCATACTCTCTTGGATTCTGCTCTGACTGACTGGGCAAGGAACCCAAAGGACGCTGAGCCAATTGTTGCGATATCTGAGACAACTGAGTCTCGATATTTCTATTGAATGTCCTCTGGTCATTATTGAAGGTTCTCTGCTCCTGATTGAAGGTTTCCAGCTCATTAAACTTCTTCGTGCTAATCGAGATGAAATCATTCATTCTGGCCAGTACTTCTTCCATGTTCGAGGATGTTCCGGCACCGGAACTCAGTGTCTGCTGGTTCTGGATTGGTTTCTGGTATGTTTGATTATACTGTTGTGGCGGTCTCTGATTGAAGTTGTTGCTACCACCAGCTTGATAACGGTTCTGTTGCTGAGAGTGGTAACCAGGGTTGCCCTGATTCCTGAAATAGTTACCCGGTCTGTTACCAACATAGTTCGCCGCTTCTTCTTGTGGTGGAACACACTGGCACAAGTTGGAGCCTCTGCCACAATATTCACAAGATGGATAGACCTCAGGGGTGGCTGCTGCATTTGACTGCGGGTTCATCACTGCACACATCTTCTCAAAATGCTTTGACATCGCTTCCATCTTGGCAGCCAGAAAAGTATTTGAATCTACTTCATAGACTCCAGCGGTTTTCTTCGGTGCAGCTTCTCCTGTTCTCGCACCTCCCCACTGATTGGATGCATTGGCAATGGTATCCAATAATTCCTTGATTCTAGCTATTGGTAGCTCCATGAGGCTTCCTCCTGCACAAGTGTCTACCAATAAACGACTTGAATGATCCAAATCTTTATAAAAGGACTGTAAAATTACCTCCTCTCCCAAGCCATGGTGTGGTACTTTGCGCACAATCCCTTTGAAACGCTCCCAAGCCTCAGATAATGTCTCACCAGTGAACGGCTTAAAGTTGGTGATCTCTCCTCTCATCATCAGCATCCGAGAAGGAGGGAAATATTTTGCCAAAAATGCATTTGCTAACTCCGTCCAGGTAGTGATACTGTTGGGCGTTAATGAGTTTAGCCATTCTGCAGCTCTGTCCCTCAGGGAGAATGGGAAGAGAGTCAATCTGGCAGCCTCTGTGAAGCTGTGTAGAACAAGCTCCTACCAATCTCAGGAAAGTGGTGAGATGGACATTGGGATCCTCGGTGATTGATCCGCTGAATTGAGGTGCATTCATGACCATAGTAACATAGTGCGTTTTGAATTACCACTGCACTCCTGCTGGTAATGCAGGAATTACTATTGGTGAGGTGAGCCCTTCGACGCTTGGGCGGGTGTAATCCCTCATGTGCCTCTCCGGATCCATATTAGTTTTGGGTTGTTAGAATCTCTTCTTCATACTTCCTTCTTGGTGAATCTTTTGGAGGTACCTCCTGAACAATCGGAGGATCCAGCTCAATCTTTTCGAATCCTTCTTGTTACTCTTTATTTCTGGTTCAATTTCGAATTCAGGGTCTCCTACAGAACGAGTTTTAACCATAAACCAAGATCAGATAACTGACAGTATGCATTGTAAAAAGAAAAAAAAAAATGAAAAAACTACAAAGGAAAATAAAATTAAATAAGATCAAAAATAAAAATCAAACTAAGCAACCGTGCCTCCCCGGCAACGGCGCCATTAACTTGTTGGGTAAAAACCTAACGGCAAGAATACCGGTCGATTATAGCAAGTTTTCCTAGAAGTGTCCCTCCAGGTTATCGAATCCAGGGGAGGCAGCGTTTTAGTTTGATTAATATTTAAGATCAAAACAAGTAAAATAACTCAAGTAACAGGGGGTTTTGTTTGTTGAATTACTAAGTACTGAAGCAAAATGTAAATAAGAACAAGGGTAATAAATGCAAGAGTAACAGTGAGCAAAAAATGATGTTTTTGAATTAATGAGAAGGGAAAATTCCGGTTTACTAATCCTCCAATTTCTTCGGTTCCTTTCTCAGTGTGTTTACCAACATCTAGATTAAAATCCTAGATCAGAATTATTCCACGTTCGGTCTCCCGCTCGGTGGAATCTAATTAACAGCTAATAAATTTTAACTCTCGTTACAAATTTATTAATTGCTAACAGCTTTAAGAATAATCCAGTTTAATGATCAGTTAATATCCTAGAGGAATTACCATCTCTAAATTAACCGGTGTTGTTCCTGTTGTCTATTATCTACCGCAGTTCTCACTTATAAGCAGATAAACAGATAAAATCCAGTAATTGGCCAAATCACAAGATTTATAATAAATAAGGAACAACACTTTAATCTGTTAAAATGGTAAATCACAAAGATAATGGAACCTCAGAATTTGGATTACATAGCAAACCGAAATTTATAGAAATTACTCAGCCATGGAAATGGAATTACTGCAACAATATGTAAATAACATTAAAGAAGAAAAAGAAGAAGAAACTCTGTTTAAGGCTCTTTGATGGAGTCTCTGTGCACAACCAGCAGTTTCCTCCGCTCAATCTCCAGATAATGGTGAAGTCCCCAACTGCTTGTGTATTCCAGATTTCTGTGGATGTGTGTGGTGTTTTATGGAAATGGTGATATGAGTGGTACGTGAGAAATGAGATGGAAATGGATGGAGGAGTGTAATGGTGTAAGAGAGGGAGGAGATATCCGATGGATATTGTGTACTGAATGAGAGGGATTTGAGTTCTATTTATAGAACTCAGTACGTAGCAGTGGTAGACACGAATGGTGGACTTGTGAGTGGAAAGGTAAATGTTTAAGTGGGTGATGAGCTGAATTTAGGGAAATAATTGGATTAGTGGGAGGATGATTGAAAGTATCGTGGTCTGGAAAGGGAGTACAGACAATGGAATTATGGGGCGGCGCAGTATAATAAGAAGAGAATCTCTTCTTTTCAATCGCGCGCTACAGACGACTGTTGCAACCTCTTGGTCCGGGACTTAGGATGTGGTTGAAGTCCCGGACCGTACATTTTGAGTACTGGATTTGAAGCATTGTCTGTGTGGTCCGGGACTTAGGCCGTGTTTCAAGTCCCGGACCGTATCTGAGAATTCTTTGAGCACTTGTGATCCGGGACTTAGGTCAAACATCAAGTCCCGGACCATATCTGTTTTCAAATCGAGAATTAATTGCAATTGTGGTCCGGGACTTAAGACATATACCAAGTCCCGGACCATATCTGAAACAAATCGATGATTATATTGCAATTGTGGTCCGGGTCTTCACTCCTGCCTCAGGTCCCGGACCATAAATGAATTTAAACCGAGAGGCTTTTCTTGACTCAATTCAGTTTGTTTGAAATGCCATGGTCTCCAATAATGATAGGAACATGTTTCTTTGAGATTTTAGCCTGAAAAAGCACACACAAACCATCAAAGAGAACAATTGCAACCAGAAGCATAAAAATGCTCATAAGACAGGAATTTAGCAGTAAATGATAACAAATTGGGTCTCAAAAGACCATGCAGAGATAGGTAGATTCCTGACTTATCAAACGTACTGATCAATTATAACGAGTTTTTCTAGAGGATTTCCTAGGTATTGAACCAATGGAATTAGTTTCTAGCTCAGACTCTATTAATATTTAACTAACTAACAAAGGAAATGAAGAACGGTAAATTTGGGGGGATTTGATTGCGGAATTAATAAACTAAAGCAAAAGAATAAAAAGGTAATATTTTTAATGATTTATGAAAAGCAACACTTCGGACTTTGACTTCACGATTTCACGGTGTTTATACCTTTCTGACAATGTTCAAACACTTGTAAATACCGGAGTTTAACTAATTCTAACGTAGTCTCATGCGATAATAATCCTACTTTTCAACTACTAGAGCCAACACTTGTTGCACTCTTCCTATATCCAACCACTTATTGGCTAACTCTTGTTTTAGGGATAATTAACTCGGTAATTCTCTCTAAGTTGTGTTGTTAACCAGTTTAATCCTCATCTTAATCTAAATCATATTGTAGCTCTCGCTTGTAGACAAAATCCAATAAGTGTTCTCAATTTTAGTCATGAATCAAAGAACAGGTATATGTAGAAGATTGAACTTTACCAAATTAAATATCAAACCATTGTTAGGGACATACAAAGTAGAGATCCAGGGCTACATCTAACCCAAAGTGCAAAAGAGTTTACTCAAACATAAATGAAGAAGAGATAACAATAACACTATAAAAAAGAAAAAACTCAATCAAATCTTGTTGTGGAACTAGTGACGAATCCAGCCCTAGCCTCTTACTGCTCCTTGTTAATCTGGTGCTCTCTGCATTTTTGTCTCTCAAAGTTGTATGAAGAAGATCGGTGAACTAAAAGATCAAAACTTTAATTAAGTAGGCTAAATCACCTCTGTCTTTCGCATGTGGTTTGGGTCTTTGTCCTGGAATAAGTCTTGGACTAGACAACTTGGCGCCCTCTGGATCCTCTAAATACTCGGGTCAAAGAATGATCCTGGAATAAATCTTGGACTAGTCACCAAAATAAATAGGAGGTCCTCCAAGAAAATTGGTCCAGGAAAACATTCATAAACAAACTCCCAGACCAGTCTCCAAATTTGACAATAGCACCGAGAATGGAAATCCGAACAAGGACCCAGACCATCACATAAAATGATCATCTCTTGCTTAAAATCATCCTTTGACTCCCAGTTTGATTTCCAATGCCTGACTCAACTTTTTGGGACTTAATTTAATCATCCAAACATCCCTATATTGATATGTGAGTGCACTTTCGAGCTTTTTAACCTGGAATATCATAAAACCTATCATAGGAGACCAATATAACAATAAAACATAAATATAACATATAATAATGGAATGCAAGGCTAGTCTGTAGATAATTAAGTGTTAATTAGCACAACAAGCTTAGAAAATTCCTGACTTATTAGGGTATTTATCAAAATTTAAGCTTCAAATCCCACAACTATTTTTACTGTGTTACTTTTCTTTGACAATGTCAACTGTTTTTGACAATGTTAGTTGTTCAAGGATTGAACACTACCTAAATTTATTAAGCCTCATTTTAGGGTTTATGATGTAAAGTTTAAAGTCTTTCAAATCCTACAACAGTATTCGATGATGCTAGCTTTCTTTAGTAATGTTAACCTTTTTTGATGATATTAGTTGTCTTATGGTTGATTACTACTTCAACTTTTAGCTTTTGAGGTAAAGTTTTATTTCCAAAGTTTATCTTATGTAGTATTATAGTGTAGTTTCTTCAACTTTAAAATGAATTTTAACTTGAATAATTAAGAGTGTTTCCCGAAAGTGTGACTATTATACTTATAAAGTATACATTATAGATATTTAAAATGAATTTGTTTTAGTCAAATTAAGAATACTTTACAAAAGTGTATCTATATTTAACTTGAAATACCTTATTCAAATTTTATCTTGGAAGAACGTGATATATTTTAATTAATAGATAAAGGTTCAGTTTCAACTTAAATAAAAACAAATTTATTATTGAATAAGACAAAACATTTTTAACCGCCTTATTTATATTAGTTCAATAGTAACAAAAAGTTCATTTTAAAGTTAAAAAATATATTTTTAGACCAGTGTAATAATAATCTTACGAAAAGACGAGCCAAAATTTTGCATTGTCCTCAACCAGCTTTAAAAACTGATGCCCACAACGAGTTCCTCAACCTCCTTCCTTTTATTGTTTTATACGCATAACAATTTCTTCGGTGTGGATGTAATCCATCAAGTTGCACAAAAAGTCAAGTAAGAAGAAATACAAGGAAGGAGTAAAGGTAAAAGAGTATCCTGAAACAAAACAGACACTTTAGAAGATCCCAATGCTCCGAAGGGAATGGGCGCTCCAAAAGAAAAAGACAGACCAGAGAGAGGTTGTCCTTGTGAGAGAGTTGGTGATAAACTTACGAAATGTAAGTGGCATGGCCTGATGGAAATCAACTAATATAGAGATGCCATGTGGAAGGAAAGAGAAAGAAGCAATATAACATCTCAATTCATAACCACTTGATTAACAACCGAAGCCATTAAAACGTGCCACAAATACAAAATCCTTTAGGTGTTTGCACCGCATTTTATCTCATCTAAATGTTAATGTTAAATACTCTTCTTATAACCATATTTAAAACTTTCAAAAAAATTGAGTATGTCTTTTTGGACCAAAAAACCCGTACTCGAATAAGAATCAAATATTAATACATGATCACTAAGTTCATTTTCTTTCTATGTACAAAAGTATGCACACAAAATAGATCCTCATGGGCATTATCAACTTGTGGCCCCTGAAAGATAAGTACCTGGATTTTACAAGGTAGCCTGAATCACATGTCCTTACACTTGGTTGTCATAAAATGCAACACACAAGTAGAAAACAAATAAAAGAATGGCCAACTGTGGTTGTCATACACACCACCTTAGTTACAAAGGAGCACGAGATTTAAGCATTGTCAATAGTTGAATTACACCATATAAAAATCATAGTCAAGCCTTTATAAGTGAATAACGAAATCCTGGCTAAAAGAGAAGTTTGTATAAAAGCTTTCAAAATATAAAGTAGCTTAAAATTATTTATAGACCCAAGCTCTCAAAATCTCCAGCAACTGCAACAATATCAAACACGTATAAGCACCACAAAAAAAAGTGTCACTATAAAAAACTAAGTAAACACTAAGCTACCCAAGGACAATTTTATTAATCCTTATGAACAATAATTGATTAATGAACTATATCTTTCATTTTTACTTCATGTAACTAAATTCCACTAAAACTCTTTTGAAAAGGACAATCTCTTACATTATACACCTTTTTGGCACAAGTCATTTCAAGCATAAGTTAACCACGGAGGCCAAATCCAAATATGCGTAATGCACATTTCGTACACCACATGAAAACCTCCGTGAGGAACATATCAATCCATATATTGAATTCATTTCCAAGACTTCATCGTCAATAATATTCTTATATCAAAGGCTCATGTCCAATGATTATGCACTTTCCAACATCAGTCGCTATCAACTTCACTTTCATGAACACATGAGGTTCACCACATCTATCAAGACTACCAGTCTCAAATACTTGGTTTGATAGGGTACCGCCTCACTCTAGACCCTAAAGTGTGCACACCCCCTATAGTATTTTTAAACTATTATCAAAGCTAACTTGGGAATGTGTCCGGATGAAATACCCCATCCCACAGGTTAACTACAACAACAAGATCTCCCACTTTTAAGCCCAAGTGATGATTGAAAACCTAAAGTGGCTAGTTTTCAAGCCTAAATAGCTTGGAAGCTAGGTTGTTGGACAATTACTCATATCAGGTGTTACAATACTAGAGCTTCATTATCATCATAAAGAATAATTGGTCTAATGACTTAAGTCAAGTCATTTTCAATTGGATTAATCATACTCCATATGGGCCAAATGCCACGATTTATCGGGGTTTTCTCCATTAATATGACTAATAAGGTCGAACGGCTTATACCTCGATTAATCGGGTCGCCCCCCATCATTATGACCATCAAGCACGAACGACCGAATGCCATGATTATCGAGTCATCCCCATCACAATAATTCATTCAACATACATAGAAGTAAAATAATCATTTACCAAAGTCAAAGATCATAAAGAACAAGATAAATTCAATTAATTACATTACAAGGTTCACTTAGATCTCTAGTCCACAATCAACTCATATATCAAAAGAGTGTCTAGTCTGTGATGTATTCACAACCATTCACATACTATGATCTTAGGTTCTTTAGCTACCCATAAATTCACTTACCAAAGGTATCATAACCAAATTTTATTTCCATTCAAGTTCATCTTTCATTAGTCATTAAGACCATATATCATTTTTCTTTCTATTCCTTCCCCAACCTACGCATACCCTAGGCTTCACCACCAACATATTAGAGGTAAACACTCTCTGTACAAGCAACGTACAACATCAATGGAAATTCTCTTCCATTGCACAATTACCATTGTTCTTTTCCTCGAAAGTATGTTATAGTCTTATACTCTCTTATTGGTTCACCATGATGACTGCATCGCATGTTCCCACAAAAGTGAGTATGACACCATAATATTTACCCAATATTAGTAGTAAAGAACTTGCTTAACTAACTATGGATTAACACAAGTTTACACCCAAACACTTGCACTAATCGCTTCAATGACAATGATGTAGACATATAAGTCTATTCACCCCAAAGATGGCAGGTCCTTCCTGTACTCACCTATAATATCTCATCATAGTATACTAGAGATAGATCATTTGAGCTTTTGTTTGTACTTAGTAACACTGAGTTTGTGGGCAAACCAGTAGAAACCATGGTTGCTCCACTGTAGAGCATGTATAATTGACCCAACCACTAAAATTTCAATGCCATTTTCTTTGCCTTACGTTTTATTATTACGGATATGTTTTTTTATTGCGCTCATGCCATTTAACCCGCATTACATTGTTAGTGTCCAGAGAGATCAGTAGCGAGATTTTCCACATAACAATACTCCATCCGTTCAATAATATCTGTCGTTTTAGAAACTTGCATATTTATTAAGAAAAGTAGAAAAATGACACATGTACCCCTACTTTTTACTTTTCTATCTAGATAATAAATACTTTCATGTTGAATAGTATGGTCAAAAGTGGAAAAATTGTGTCAGAAAGTTAGAATGACTTATATTTTTGAACAAAATTTTAAATCCTAAAACACATATATTAATTACGGAGGCAGTATAATTTAATTAGCCTTTCAAAAACTATAATTAAGCCTTGTTATTTTGTAGAAGAGGGAAATTTGAGTTGAAAGGTAAAAAATGTTTTTATAAACTCGTAGAAGATTGATGAGTAAGAACTAATATCAATTTATGATAGTGTAAATTGACTATTCTATTTGTTTCACTGCCAAACAAGGCTATGTCTCTCTTGTTTTACTGACTCGTTCGTGTTTTTCAGAGACTCTTGACTCGTACATCCGCGGACGCGAGTCACGCACCACTCTTTCAATCCGATTCTCTCTCCATCTCCCTCTAGGAGAAAAACTCAACTTCTCTCTCTTCGGTCTCTTGTCAGCCTCCCCCACCGCCACCCTCGCCCCCACCTTTCCCGTTCCCTCCAGTCTCCCAGGCAACTTGCGGCGGGGCACCGGTATCAAAGCACCTTCTAGCTCCCCTCCCCTTCCGTGGCACAGTTTTTATTTTCTCTTCTGAGAAACAGCCTTGGGAAATCTCAAAGCTCTTTCTTAATCCTCACCTCTCTCTCTCCCCCTCCCCTCTTGCTTTTGACTTGCCCATGGCAACTAGTAGTAGGGTTTAGGTCAGAGAGAAGAGGTAGATCTAAAGTAAGTTTGAAGGATCCTCTTGGTGGTTTAAATTTGAGTCTCCATGTACGGAGAGAAGAACCGGTGAAGAGAGGGAGCAAGGGAAAGAGCAGAGGAGAGGAGTCGTTTGAATGATCGCAGATGACGGGAGCTTGTGATGTGAAAGGTTGTAGCTGGAGGTGGTTACGGGATTTTCTCACATGGAATGGCAGATCTGTTAGCTTTGGTAATGCCGACCGTGACATCGAGCAGGTATTTTCTTGCGTTCCCTATTTTTGTGTGTTATATCCTTGTAAATGTTTTAATTTGGGCTCACAATTCGCTTTGGCGATGATTACTTTTGACGGGTTTTACGGATTTCCTGGAGATCATATGACAAATTGCTTGCCAAATGTTGAGGGTTGCTCTTTAATGGAACATTTTGCGCTCCACGGTATTCTGGCCGTTAAACATGTCAGAGTAAAATTCTGAATTATTATCGAGGAACAGTATGGTGTACTGTTGATCAGACGTGTCTAAGATATGTTGAAATTTGAGATTAAGCTGGAAATTATGAAATTTACGTTTTCGTTCCTTTTTTTTATGGTGGGCCAAGGGATGCCCATTTTTCGTGCCTTTAAGCTGATCAACGTTCGTGAGATTTCTTTTCTCTTGAAGTTAGATCATTTGCAGCCACGTGGATATGATTCAAAGGTTTGAACTGTTATTTACACTAGAAATAATGTGGTTTTTCTCACCGATGATCTTCTTAACAAGACACTATATCTATAGCTGTTCTTATTATTGTTTGCTAGTTCAGTGGCAAGTTTGCTTCATCCTTTCATGAAGGATACTGGAATATAGTTTGCTAATTTCTATATATTTTGATCATCTAAAAATTAGGGTACATGGTCAACTGAACATAGGATTTTAATCTCATGGATGATGTTTTGGTGGTTGACCCGACATAGCTTATTGAGCTGGTGGATATATGTTTTAATTTCTGACATTTTTTTGGGACAATATTATACGTAGTACATTGGGTAATTCAAATGGGGACACTAAGCTAAAAATCTGTCACTTTATTGAGAGGTAACATGATAAATTGTTTGTGAAATTGTCAAGGGGTGTTCTCGCGGGTCATCCATAACTGTCTACATTATTATATCTTTTGCTAGTACAATCTGTCGTACATGAAATATTTATTTGGCGTTTACTTTAAAATAAGGTGTAATTTAGTTTTTTGTCTTTATCAGTTTCTTTTTTCTTGGATTGCTTTAAAGGCATAACTTGTTGTTTTCGATAATATTACTTTCCTTGTAGCATTGTCTGATGACAAAACTAATTTGTGTTATGGGTTGCTTATACAGACATTAGCTTCGTGTTACTACTTTAGGAAGCTCTCATATCCCTACATATACCATTTCACTTCACATGCTATGTTTTCATGGAATGGTATGCTCTTATTCTGGTCATTCTAAGTTCTACTTATCCGATGTTGTCAGGCTCTAGTTGCTTTAAAAAAAGGTGCTCAGTTGCTCAAATATGGTCGGAAGGGAAAGCCCAAATTTTTCCATTCAGACTTTCTAATGTAAGTTGGTGCCATCTCTGTCCCACCACTTTTGTTACACTCTTTTTCAAGGATTCTTGGAGAAAGCCAGTTGTATTTATTAACTCAAGCTGATACTGGTTTAGTAATAAATAATGTTCCTTATTGATTGGCGGGGTCGAAAAAAGAGTAAGCATTCTTTATATGCTCTATTTATCTTATCTACTCTTGAAGTAAACCTTATTGAACTTGTAATAACCCTTGAAGAAAGTACACGTCATGACGATGAGTAGATTCAATGTTCAATTCAGTTAACCTCTTCGCTGTTAGTTATGCATTATGGGTACTCTCCCAACAGGCCCATTGGTGTGAGTTGAGACCTAGGCATCGTGATAATGGATTCACCGAGATATGAGAGTTAATAAATAAGATGCTAGGATGATCCTTATGTATCGTCCAAAAGGTGATGCCTGATGTGCTCAACTTTGATGGAGTTTTGATGCACCAACACCTTTATTGACTGGATCTCTCATTTAGGTCTTAATCGGCTAAGTAGTACATTAATGGATTTAATGAACTTATTAGATCTAAATCGAAGTAGTATATAAAGTTGCTTATTAGATCTAACTCGAATAATTAGTTGATTAAGGTACTTATTAGATCTTTATCGACTAAGTAGTACATTAAGGTCTCTAAGTAGTCCATTAAGGTACTTATTAGATTGAATAAGAGGTTGAATAAAACCGTTTTGCCGAATCCGGACAAAATTGCCTATCTATGAAAATGCTCCCACAAACAAAGGAATTGTACAACAGAAAAAGAGACTCATTTTAAAAAAAAGATGTGGACCCTCCACTCGTCCCTTTTGGGCAGAGATCAGTAGGAAATATTTTTTTTCCGATTTTCTGTCATTCAAATTGAGTAGTATAATAATGAACGGAACTAAACCTATTTCATCGAAGTTGAAGAATCAAGGAATTTTTCATACAGATTCTGATAACTCGAGGTTTATTTGATTATGATCAAAAGAGGAAAAAAATCGAATAACTAATCATTCCATGACGAAAAATAGAATAACAATCTATTTTGTGTTCATAGCGCGTAAATTCCATATAATCGAAATTGAAAATCCATGGACGATTCATGAATTTGTAAGAAATCTTTGAGGTTGCTCATGGGAAGAGTTGTTGAGAAACCTGACACTCTCTGACGACTGCTTGGTAGTTTTTTTATATGATATCATCCAAAAGGGGATGCCGGATATGCTTGATTTTGATGAAGTTATTATGCAACAACTACCTTTAGTGATTGGATCTATTATTTGTAAGGACATCTTGGTATTATATATATGATATTATCCAATAGGTAAGGCCTGATGCTTGACTTTGATGGAGTTTTGATGCAACAACAACCTTTATTGACTGGATCCATCATTATGAGGACTGCTTGATATTTATATATGATATTATTTGTGTATGAAGGATTTGTGTTTAGGGTAGAAATTGTGTGGATAAATTAGCTAGTTGATAATCCGAATTCATCTCTTATTGGATCCTTAATCAGTTTGCTTTTTAGATTGATCCCAGCTTAGGAGTTTGTTTGCATTCTGTATAAAGTTTTAATTCCTTAGTAATCTGATAAATCATATATTTACAATTTCACCCCCAGTATGTTCGTTTAATATGATGAGTTATGCCTTTCCAATAAAAGGGGGCCATAGCTAGGGAGAAACAAACGTTGTTAATCTAACTTCTTTGTCGTTTTGGCATGGTATTTTGGTTTTGGGCCTGATCAGCTTAATTTGGGACCCATTAGGTGAATTTGACATGCAGTTCCAGTTCATCTTAATAAATATTTTAGCCTTTTTTATTATTGAAGTGCAAAGCCAAGCTCTTTACCCCCATAACACTATGGTTTTTTTGAAAGGATAACACTGTGGTTGTTAAAGAGTACTTGATGGGGTTAGCCATGAAATATTGGCAAGACATCCATAGAAAAGTTGAGCAAGTTGGAGACTTCTTACAATACTATAGGCCAAGGCTAAAATAAAGATTTGTGCCATTTTTTAAAAGGAAGATGAGAGCAATCACCTGAACTGAAAGCAATATGCTCCAAGCACTAGTGATTACCACAATTGGTTTGAGTATATAAAGTTAAGATGCAGTTTCTCTAAAGCAATGAATTGCCATGGATCTTATATGAGATGTCATTTCATTTTTTTTATGCAACTTTGTTAGATTCATATTCGAAGGCCTTAGATATAGATAAGTGTTAAAAGTTTCCCTATGTTTGAAGGTCAGCATCCCAAACCTGGGAGTCCATACTGTCTTAGTTTGCCAGCTAAAAGCACCTCAAGTGTCAGTATCCTAGTAGCAATACTTTCAAAGGTTAAGGCTTCCAACATAAACCGTAAGGGAAATTATGTCAGCTGGTAAGTAAAGGATTGTGGCTGATTCATAGTCAGCTTCGCTTTTGTCGATGACATGCCATAACCATAAGTGCCACTAAAGGTCATCTAGTCTTGATGCCTGCATTGTGCTGCCCATGAAGAAGATGATGGATTTTGAGTAACATCAACGATCCCAAAATTGTGATACACCTATTTACTTTGGTACTGTTGACCAGTAGATTTGGAGAACATCTTACACATTTGGACATAGGCATCTAAGTGCATCTTGACTGGAAATGGACAAGATTCTTGGCCGGCTAGACAATACCAGCTGCATGAGTAATAGTGTTGTTATCAGTTCTGTCATGTCCGTCAACCTTGAAATGAAGCACTGGCCTACTTATTAAAGTTCATGGCTAACTCCTTTTTAACTGCCACAATGAACGTGCCTTCCAATTTGGAGCTTATATAAATCTAGCATGCAATCCAAGGATGTTGCTTGCATATTTTCTTGGTTGTTTTGTATTTATGAAAACAATGTAATTGATTATGAAAGAATAAATTCTTATTCCCTCATCCTTGATGTTATCCAATTCATTTACTCTAGCTATAAGCTATTCTCTTTGTATTAGGTTATGCAGATTTACTCAAAGCAGTTCATTCCTGTGTCCATACCAAGACGCTGAACTTGTTTCCTTGTACAGTTAGGTTTATAGCCTTTTAGGGATTAAATTCTTTTCTTTTCTAGTCTCCTGTTCTTATTTGGACAATTTAGATTAATAGTACTTTGATATTTCAGTAAATAAAAACTAAAATGTCTCTCAAAATGGTGGTGCTGGCTTAGACAAGATATTTTATAAGAAAAATTGTAAAAATATCTATAACTGAACAATATGTGTCCCACAAAATGTATACAAACAGTGCTTGCTATTACAAGTTCAGATAGATAGTTCACCAAACCAATGACAGCTTCAAGCTGACATATTCGGAACAGTAAGTACAACATGTTTGATCCTAATCCTGTTTTATTTTGACTGCTAAATATAGTTGTTCTTTCTACAACAAAAAAGCTAAGCGTGAGCCTTGCCACACATCTCTTTCTTCGTGTCAATTCAATTTCAATTATGCATGACCTCTTTTTCTGTCCCTTTTCCCTCAATTGAGATCGGGTTCACTGCTGGTCTGCCGCCAATGATAGATCTAACCACAATCGATTTCTCTGAGTAGCAGCCTTGCCCTCACCCGATGAAGTTGGAAAATGCTTTTGGGAAAAACAAAGGGGGAAGTGAAGATGATGAACAAATAAGGCTGTCAATGAAGGACAAGAGAGAGAGAGAGTGAGAGTGGCAATTGGGGGGCAAGTGGAATGATGTAGTCGCTGATAATGGTGATTGCTTGTGGAGAATAAACAGGCTGAGTATTTATAGAGCCAGGAGAAGGGTCATGTGATTAGGGTTACTAAAAAAAGTACCAATTGGCTTGGCTGTCAAATTCTTCACATAAGGGGGCTATATTCATGTCGAAATGAACTGAAGTGTCTACCTGAATGGCCATACTGTTTCAGTGTAAAAGATAGATGAGCTGGGTGGCACGGCGTTTAAACAGCCGTATTGAATTTCGGTATCTTGTTGGCAGGGAGGCGGGATTGAAATGGCGCACTTGTTGCGTCTATTGCCGGATACTGGTGGTGCACCATTTAGATGGCCATACTATATCCTTCTTCGCAACAATGTTGAATAGAGCAAAACTGCAATGGAAGATAAATGGAGTAGTTGAGTAGGAATTTCAAAAGGATGAGATGTGGCTGGTTATTATTTTTCTGAAGATGAAAATCCTTTTGAAAATGCACTTGTAGTTGTAAGACCTTGGTTGAGAACATCTATGAACAATGTAGTAGCTGTGAATCTCTGAAAATCTCATGGTACTGGTGTCACTCTGTTCCCTAGTTGAATAAGCTGATGAGAACATTTAAGGACATCAACCAAGTTCATGAATGATACAGAGGGAACTGCAGTGATTACGTCAATATAGTCGTTGAGGGTGTAGGCAGTGATAATTTGTTTAACCATGACCACTGCCTTTTTTAATTCTTGCCCGAGTTCCCTGTACTATCTCATCTTTTTCCCCATGCATGTTTTAAAATGCTCCAAACTTAGTTTTAATATCCTGACTAGGTATATGTTGGTATTTGCTTATATATCTCCATATGGTGCTCTTGAATCTAATGGACATTCATGTGAATTGACAGGATGAAGCTTCTTTGATTTGGTTATCAAGTGGTCAGGAAAAGAGTGTCAAATTATCTTCTGTCTCTAGAGTAATTCCCGGACAGAGAACTGTGAGGGCTCTTCTGCTTTATCTTGTCTTGTGTTATTCTATTTCTTGGATTTCAGTCTTTATGCATTTTTTGTTTGTATAAAGAATATTGTGATTATGACAACAATGTTCAAGCTTTATTCCAAAACATTTGGGGTCGGCTAACATGAACCAATATATGAAGATGGGGCAAAGCCTTATTCTCGTTATTGAAGAATATTGTGATTGAATGTTCATTAATTTTCTTCTATGACCAGGCTGTCTTTAGAAGGTACCTTCGCCCTGAAAAGGAGTATCTTTCCTTCTCTCTTATCTACAATAACGGGAAGCGGTCTCTAGATTTGGTTAGTGATTGAAAATGTTATTGATTCTCATCTTGGACTGGCCACCACTAGAAAGGGCATATATTTTCATTTTGTTGATGCCCAATTTATACAGATCTGCAAGGATAAAGTTGAAGCTGAGGGTTGGATTGCGGGTCTGACAGCACTTGTGTCTCTGGGTAAGGGTGGGCGTTCTAAAATTGATGGATGGCAAGATGACGGGCTTGGTTTCAATGTAAGTCGGCTCATCTGAAAGCAGCATATACTAAAGTCAAATGGTGGATAGTTTTCCCTCAACTTATTACGCTTGAAGGGCCCTTTGATTTATTGTTGATGAATTTCAGGACAATAGGGACTTGACATCAAACAGTCCAAGTGACAGTTCTGCTAATCATCTGAGCTCTCCAGAGGGCTCTACCCAATTGAAGCGAACCAACCCTTCTAAGAAAAATATATTTGATACTTCTTCACACTCTCTTGTTCCATTAGATGATACAAACATGCAAGTAAAAGGATCTAATTCAGATATATGGCGAGTCAGTGTCTCTAGTGTGCCAAGCACATCTAGTCACGGATCTGGAGGAGATGACTGTGATGCATTAGGTGATGTGTATATGTGGGGTGAAATTATTTCTGACAATTTGTCCCGAGTTGGGGATGATAAAAATGCATATACTATTGTTAGTCGAGCAGATGTGCTTCTTCCTAAACCTCTGGAGTCTAATGTTGTCTTGGATGTGCACCATATTGCTTGCGGGGTAAGACATGCCTGTCTTGTTACGAGGCAAGGTGAGGTATTCACATGGGGTGAGGAATCTGGAGGAAGGCTTGGGCATGGAGTTGGAAAAGATGTTCTTCAACCTCGCTTTGTTGAGCCACTAGCATCGTATTCTGTTGATTTTGTCGCTTGTGGAGAGTTTCACACTTGTGCTGTCACAATGGCGGGGGAACTTTACACTTGGGGAGATGGGACCCACAATGCTGGACTGTTAGGTCATGGCAGTGATGTGAGCCACTGGATACCAAAGAGAATTACCGGCCCACTGGAAGGATTACAAGTGGCTTCTGTGGCTTGTGGGCCTTGGCATACAGCTCTGGTAACTTCGACTGGTCAGCTGTTTACCTTTGGGGATGGAACTTTTGGTGTTTTAGGCCATGGAGATCGAGAAAACATTTCGTATCCAAGAGAAGTGGAATCTCTATCTGGGCTGAGAACAATAGCTGTTGCTTGTGGAGTGTGGCACACTGCTGCAGTTGTTGAGATCATTGTGAACCATTCTAGCTCTACTGCTTCGTATGGAAAGTTGTTTACTTGGGGTGATGGTGATAAAAATCGGCTTGGGCAAGGTGACAAGGAACCCCGCCTTAAACCCACTTGTGTTCCTGCTCTCATAGAGTATAATTTCCTCAAGGTTGCTTGTGGGCATAGTTTAACTGCTGGTTTGACCACAAAGGGCTGTGTTTTTACGATGGGAAGCACGGTTTATGGTCAACTTGGCAATCCTCTATCTGATGGAAAGGTACCTTGCATCGTTGAAGACAGGCTTGTGAATGAGACTATAGAAGAGATTGCGTGTGGCGCTTATCATGTTACAGTGTTAACTTCAAAGAATGAGGTTTATTCTTGGGGAAAGGGAGCCAATGGGAGACTTGGACATGGAGATGTTGAAGACCGTAAAACACCAACATTGGTTGAGGCCTTGAGAGATAGACATGTGAAGTATATTGCTTGTGGATCTACTTACACATCAGCTGTGTGCCTTCACAAATGGGTTTCGGGGGCAGAGCAATCCCAGTGCTCTGCTTGCAGGCAAGCCTTTGGTTTTACTAGGAAGAGGCACAACTGCTATAACTGTGGGCTTGTACATTGCCACTCGTGTAGCTCCAAAAAAGCAGTCAGAGCAGCTCTCGCTCCAAGTCCCCATAAACCATATCGTGTCTGTGATTCTTGCTTTGCGAAATTAAGCAAAGTAGTCTCGGAAGCTGGGGCCGGCAGTAGGAAGAACTCTGGGCCCCGACTCTCTGGTGAAAACAAGGATAAGTTGGACAAGGTTGAGTTAAGACTGGCCAAAACCATGCCATCAAACCTAGAGCTTATTAAGCAGTTAGATTCCAAGGCTGTTAAGCAGGTAAAGAAGGGAGAAACATTTTCCCTGGGTCAATCTTCTCAGACACCATCTTTGTTACATCTGAAAGATATGGTTCTGAGTATTGACCCAAAAAGAGGAATTCCAAGGCCACTGTCGACCTCATCCGGGGTTGATTCAAGACCTGTTTCACCCCTCTCTAGGAAACCTAGTCCTCCACGTTCCGCAACCCCAGTACCGACAACATCGGGCATGTCTTTCTCAAAGAGTATTGCTGATAGTTTGAAGAAGACGAATGAACTATTGAATCAAGAGATACTTCAATTGAGAACCCAGGTATGTGCCTGCCTGTTCTTTCTGCATAGCATTCGTTTTTTAATATCTGTTGAGAGAGTCAATTTTGCTTAATGAATCATGTTTCCCAAATTCCTCAAGGTTGATACTCTGAAGAAGCGTTGTGAATTTCAAGAGCTAGAGCTTCAGAAATCATCGAAGAAAACTCAAGAAGCAATGACAATGGCTGCTGATGAATCTGCCAAAACAAAAGCTGCGAAGGAAGTCATAAAGTCTCTTACAGCTCAGGTCTATATATGTGTTTATCACATCTGGTTGAAACTCCTTAACTCTGGTCTACATTATTGGCTGTTCTCGATGTATCATTTTGTTCAACGGTTTCTTGTTATACATAAACTGTTTAGAGTACCCTTGCTGCATGTTTGTGATTATTTATTGGATGCTAAAAAAATGCCAGTAGAATTGATCCGCTGCTCTTTTATACCCAGCTGAGAGACATGGCTGAGAGGTTGCCACCTGGTGCATATGACCAAGAGATCGTGAAGCTTGCATATCTACCAAATGGAGTAGAACCAAATAGCAGCAACCTCACTGATGTTAGTAGTGAGTTGCATCAGAGGCCGGAGGCGTCATCAAATGGGTCATTGTTGCCGTCCACATCAGAGTTGATGGAAAATGATGACCAAGGCCCAACTCGTTTGTCAATGGAGTCTCAAGTCAGCAGCCGAAGCAGTTACCACCAGAAAGTTGAAAATGGTAGAGTTGAGCCGGGTGAAGGGAGGTACTCAAGTGGGGCAGGGTTGCTTAAGCCTAGCTTTAGCAGTGTCTCGAATGCGTCAGCCGAGAGTAGAGAATCATCTGGTCTACCAAATAATGATGTTAATGGTGGAGAAGAAATTAGTGGTGCAGGGCGAAGAAATTATAATAATACTAATTTGGCTGGTGTTGGTACTAACAGCAATCAAGTAGAAGCTGAATGGATTGAACAGTATGAGCCTGGTGTGTATATAACACTTATAGCTCTTCGAGATGGAACTAGAGATCTCAAAAGAGTGCGGTTCAGGTACTTGTGACAGCTACCTTTTTTATTTTCTCCCCTTGACCTCTTTACAAGCTTTTAATTTCAGTAACCATTTTGGAAGAAATATGATGAACTTTATTTGGAAATTGTTGTACCAAATTGTTATGTTTGCAGCCGAAGACGATTTGGGGAGCATCAAGCGGAGACATGGTGGTCGGAGAATCGAGAGAAGGTGTATGAGAGATACAATGTTCGCGGCTCTTCAGTTTCTGGACAAACTACTGCTCCTAGATCTGACGGAGCAATGTCACCTTCCCAGTATAACTAGGCGACCACAAACATGTGGGGATGTCCTACATTCTTAATTGTTCTTTTTGGATCCAAGAGGTTAATGGTCTGTGAATGGATGTCAATGATAGTGGTGGAGCGGTCCATTTTTTAATATATATTCTGGTCATGTTATTATCCTGTCCCCAATTTTCCTCTTCGAGATTTGGTGCCTTAGCGGCCAATAGGGGTGTTCTCTAGTGTATATATAACGTGAAATGAGAAAGTATTTTAATACTAACTTTTTTTTCTCTTTGTTTGAGTTCTGTTTTATTTTAGGGAAATTTCATGTAATGTCACTATATTTTTGGTTAATTCATGAAATCCCAATAGAAAAAAAGAAAGTCACAAATATCATTATATTTTTATAAAAGTCCATAAAATGTCACTATGGTTATTGACCAGAAAGAAAAAAAGACAAAAATACCTTTATTAGTTATAAAAGTATTTTTTAAAGTTCACAGTATATCCCTAAATGTTAAAAAATTCACTAATTTTTAAAAAAAATTAAAAAAAGTTATAAAAATTAAAAAAAAAAAAAAAAATAAAAAATAAATATTTTATCTTTTAAAATTTATTAGTACCATAAAAAGAATATTATGTTCTAAACAAATTTATACCATTTAAGTACCATAATTTATACCAAATAAGTACTATAATTTTTATCATACATTTTTTATTTAATACTTTTTTTTATCAATTTCAACCATTTCTTCAAAGTAAATTGTTTTATATTATTAACTTATATTTAGAAATTTTAGTTTTTAAAATGTATGTTCTATTTTGCAAATAACTTATGATATAATATTTTTTGTTATCGAATAAATATTATGTTATAAAGGTATTTACAAAATAGAATATAAACTTTTAAAACATTTTTTTTAATATTATTAAAAATGTAATATAATTAATATTGAATATAAATTAATTTTTTAAGAAAAAAGATAATTTAAAAATGTATGGTATAAATTATGTTACTTAATTGGTAAAAAATTGATATAAATTATTTATTTAGAACACATATTCTTTTTATAGTATTGAATAAATTTTTAAAAATGAAATATCTATTTATTTTAATATATTATAATTTTTTTTGATTTTTAAATTTTTTTTTCAATCATTATATATTACTTTATATTTTTATTTTGTTTTGAATTTTTTGTGAATTTTTTAATACTTAGGGACATATTGTGAACTTTAAAAGTACTTTGTTAACTAGTAGTGATATTTTTGTCTTTTTTCCATCTGATCAATAAATATAGTGAAATTTTATAGACTTTTACGAAAATATAGTGACAAATTTATTACTTTATTTTTTTTAGTGATATTTCAAGAATTACCAAAAATACAATTGAAATTTCTTAAAATTTTAATTATATAGTCTAATGTGATATTATACAAGTATCTTAAATTATTACGATAAGTTTTTCATATAAAAACTAATTGTCATATAAAAACTGAAAATTTCAAATATTTTTTTATTTTCTACTTCTTCTAACAATATGATATTTCCAATATTTTTCATAAAGTTATATTGAGTATATACTTATCTAAATATAAAATATTTAACTACGTTCGATAAAAATAAAAATCATATAATGTTATTATGAATTTTATTACAATTATTTATTTTTGGAGTCAATTTTATTTTATTTAAAACTATATAATTTTCTTATTTATTTGTTATAAATACTATAATTTTTTTTTAAAAAATACCTATTTTCCACCGCCGACTGCTTCATTCTCTAACATTCCGCTGTCATGTCAGTGAGGGCTTTATTTAAATCAGTTCTGTAGTGTTCGATTAGATCTCACTGCTCACAGTTACTCCCGATCACTCCTGCACCGACGCTCTGAACTATCAAAATTCTTCTTGGTTCTCTCTCTTATCTCTACTAATGCATCAAGCCAGGTGAAAGGTGAAATTTTCTGTTTCTCGCTCGCGTGCTCATATGTTGATGTTGGTGCTTGCTCTTTCTTTCCGTGCGGATCCATAATTTCCCATAGGTTGTGTTTTTGTGCTTTTGATTTTGATGCTTGAAGGTGCAATCGTTTGATTTTCTTACACTTCAAGGCGCCCCTTTCTAGTATTGTTCTTGTAGGTTTTGTAGGTTTTTCCTTTTTGTTGAACGATTACTAAAACCTTTTTAAATTAGTTCTTAAAGGATCTGTCGTTTTTCTTGGTTCTTGATTGCGACGAATACTTGCTTTTATTTGAAACTTACTGTTTAGAATGAAATTTCTGGTGCCGGGTAGTACAAACTAGTGGATCTTGTGATGCTACCGGAATAGTTAACTTACCGCTTTTTTATTTATGATATGGCTTTTCTTGTGATTTTTGCGAGGGAAGTATTCTTGATAGAAACCAAGATTATCGTTTATAACAATCATGTTTCTATGCTTTTTCTACAGGAGTTTACAATTTCAAGGCAAGATTTCTGGGATAGATTTTGAAATTTATTTGGCAACATGGCCACGGGAAAATACACCCGGCTCGATGGAAAAAAACCATCAAATTGCTTAACAACTATCGTTGTTCTGTTTGTTGGTGTTTGTATGATTGGGGCATGGATGATGATGTCTTCTTCTATGGAAGGGGAAAAGTAGAAGCAATAATGTTCCAGAGAAGGAAAAGATATTGATCAAGGGTTTCAAGAACAGGGATCAGAGAACTGAGGTAGAAAAGACTTCCCGGAGAGCAGAAACAGATGATAATGATGATGGAAAGATTGAACTGGAGGAGACGGGAGATATAGGAGCAGATAAGAAGGATAATGACGAGAGGGTGGAACAAGAAAAAGAAGAATCAGTTTCTGTTAGTAACAATTCAAAGGAGGCACCTGAAGAAAAAGAAGAATGAGCTTGATGAATCTAGTGTGACCAAGCTGGATGGTACTGAGAACGAAGTTGGATCTGGAACTCAGGAGACTGGGTCTGAGTTCAAGGATGAGGATCAGTTAGATCTTGAACGAGAGAAGACATTGAAAAGTTCAGAGGGTTCCTCTTCTACTGAGGGTGAATCCACTGCTCAAGAGGGAGAGTCGCTCACAACAGGGGAGAATGCAGGTGAAGAATCTGTTCAAGGTAACACCGAAAGCAGGAAGACGGGTGCAACGGGTTTACTTAGTGGAGACCTCATTCAAGACAGTTCTTGGTCAACTCAGTCAGCTGAGTCTGAAAAGGAGAAGAAGTCACTGAAATCGTCTAAGAAGTACAATTGGAAGCTCTGTAAGGTCACCGCTGGTGCAGACTATATTCCTTGTCTTGATGACATTCAAACTATCAAAAAGCTTCCAAGTACAGCTCATTATCAACATCGGGAAAGACACTGTCCTGATGAAGCTCCAACCTGTCTTGTTCCTCTCCCTGAAGGTTATAAATTGCCAGTGAAGTGGTCTAGAAGCAGAGAAAAGGTTTCTTTTGTTGTTGAAGCACAAAATTCTGAGACAAAATTTGATTACCCTTCTACGACTTACCATCCCAATATATAAGTTAACTTCTAGATAATAATTTGCAGATTTGGTTCAGTAACGTTCCACATACTAGGCTTGCTGAGTACAAAGGACATCAAAACTGGGTAAAGGTTTCTGGTGAATACCTTACATTTCCTGGAGGTGGCACCCAGTTTAAGAATGGAGCTCTGCATTACATTGACCTCATTCAACAGGTATATTCAATCTTTCATGTTTTATGCGTCTTATCTGAATTTATTATCTTCCGAGCAAGCATGTTTCCGATTAGTGAATTGCTATGTGTTATGTTAACTCTATATCACTCATCATGCAGTGTTTTTTATGAGCTTCAATGCTATAATTTATTCCCAAAAGAGGTCCTCATTGTTTTTTAGTACACTTCTTCTTTTCTAATTTAATTCATTGTGTATGTTTATTTAATTAAATATCTTGTTTGGTTAACTGGTAGACTGTTCCTGAAATTGCATGGGGCAAAAGAAGTCATGTAATATTGGATGTTGGATGTGGGGTGGCCAGCTTTGGTGGCTACCTATTTGACAGAGGTGTACTGACAATGTCTTTTGCACCGAAAGATGAGCATGAAGCTCAGGTGCAATTTGCACTTGAGAGGGGAGTACCTGCTATTTCTGCTGTCATGGGAACCAAAAGATTGCCATATCCTAGCATGGTATTTGATGTCGTCCATTGCGCTCGTTGTAGGGTCCCTTGGCATGCTGAAGGTAATTTATGATTATGAACACGTATTGAAATCCTTTTCATCTGTCATGCTTTCCTGCTTTTGTCATCTGCAGTGTTCGAAAGGTAAGTTTGGAGTCTGATGACTTGCTCTGGCTTTTTCTTTAGGTGGTAAGCTTCTCTTGGAGCTCAATCGTGTTTTGCGGCCTGGTGGGTACTTCGTATGGTCTGCTACACCTGTGTATCAAAATCTTACTGAGGATGTTGCTATCTGGAAAGGTAAAGAGTTCGCATAATCTATAGTTTGATTTATTTTATCCTTTCGTTAATTTTCTATAGACCATCCTCCACGTTGTTTCTCCCATTATACTATATTGTTGATCCTATTTCGTGTGGGACTTAAATGCAGCAATGTCCAAGCTGACCAAGTCAATGTGCTGGAAACTTGTAAAGATTGGGGAGGACAAATTGAATCAAGTTGCGGCTGCAATATACAGAAAACCCACATCTAATGACTGCTATGAGAATAGACCTAGTAATGATCCCCCTATTTGTGAAGAATCAGATGACCCAAATGCAACATGGTAATAAAGATTTACCTTGTATTTCTACTTTTGATAAGATCATAAAGATTATTATTGTGTATCAGTTGGTCATCTGCCTCATATAATTAGTGAAGCAGCCAATCCTGTATGTGTAATCCTATTAATTTTAAAGTGGGTAATGTTACTTGTGGTGGATTCAGGAACGTGGAATTGCAGGCGTGCATGCACAAGGTGCCAACTGAAGCATCTGTCCGTGGATCTCAGTGGCCACAAAATTGGCCAAAAAGGGTAGAACAGCCTCCATATTGGTTAAAGAGTTCAGATGTTGGAGTTTATGGTAAACCAGCTCCTAAGGATTTCATCAGTGACTTTGACCGCTGGCAGCATATTGTCACTAAATCATATATGGATGGTATGGGAATTGACTGGTCCAGAGTGAGGAATGTTATGGATATGCGTGCTCTTTATGGAGGGTAAGTTAGTTGATTAAGTTTTCATAGAAACATATTTCATTGCCATCTGACCGTCTGACTTTAGTGTCCTGCTTCTTTTTGTTGTTTCTAGATTCGCGGCTGCGTTGAAGAACTTGAATGTGTGGGTTATGAATGTAGTCCCTATCGATTCACCGGACACTCTACCCATAATATATGAGCGCGGCTTATTTGGAATATATCATGACTGGTGCGAATCTTTCAGTACATACCCAAGAACTTATGATCTTCTTCATGCGGATCATCTCTTCTCTGCCGTGAAGAAAAGGTAAAACTATACATAGCACTAGTAGGAATATATATTACTAAAATGCAGATCACTGCTGCTATTTTCTCATAATAAATATTACATAACAAATTGTATGTTCTTGTCTGGTTGCAGGTGCAGTTTAGTAGCCGTTATTGCTGAAGTTGATAGAATCCTGAGACCAGGGGGGAAGCTTCTGGTGAGGGATAAGGCTGATACTGTAAGTGAAGTGGAGAGCATGGCTAGGTCTTTGCATTGGGAGATAAAAATGACTTATTCTGAAGGCAAAGAGGGATTGCTCTGTGTTCATAAAACAAAATGGCGCCCTGGTGTGGAGGAAGAGATTGCCTCAGCCATTGCTTAAGGCCAAGCCTAGCAATGATGCAGCAGAAGATAATATAGGCGCTAAATTCAATCGACACAATGGTTCGGCAAGAGATGATTCAGTCTAGACAAGGGGTGATGCAGCCAGAGATGATTGTGCTCTGGAAAAGTTATTTAGACAATTTATAGAAAGATCACACTTATACACTCCCTCTGTTCGGCAGCTTCCACATAACCTTCTCACTTTCCTCTAAAATGTGTAAAGTGAGCTGAATTATTTTTGAGCTGTGTAATTTCAGTCTAGGCAGAACACTGATTATTTTGTAGCCGTAATTGGAATTTCAATGTTGTAATTTTTATATCTTTTCAAACTTCTTGAACCGCAGTTTTTTTATATACCCTGAATGTTAACATTAGAAAAAGAGATCCGATTCCTAAGCATTTACAATGCTATTTGGAAAAACTGAACTCGTTCGCTCAGTCGAGTTTTCACTTCGCACAGTCGGAATTTTAAAAAACTTTACGATCTTGCCCTGCTTTAATATCTTTCATAAATTGCTATATTAACCACAATTTTAACATATTACAAGGTGACCCCAAATTTCTTATTGCACAGTCAGAATTCCAATACGCTCAGTCAGAAAATGACCAATTTAGGGGCTAATTGTAGGCAAAAATTTATTAAAAGCGGTTTGAAAAAAGCAAAGAAGGATTCCGAAGTACTTATATAAGTAAAAAAAATATATCATAAAAATTATCATCAAAGTATACCATGACAAAGTAGACGAAAAGACGAATGCGGCGCAAACGGATCAAAAAACGGAGCTATAACGAAGAAGATATGGCAATTTTAAGACCGGAACCCGGCGCCAGCGCCGATAAAGAAGGGCCGGCGCGGCGCCGGTAAACAGTGACACGCGCCCGCGCGCGGTCTTCTTTACCGGCGCCGGCGCCGGCCTCTCTTATCGGCGCCTGTGCCGGGTTCCGATCTTAAAATTGCCATATCTTCTTCGTTATAGCTCCGTTTTTCGATCCGTTTGCGCCGACACGTTCGTCTTTTCGTCTACTTGTGAGATACTTTGCTGATAATTTTTAGATATATGTATTATTTCTTCTTAAGCACAACATTAACTATCATCGACGTCTTGTTCAAAATTGCCTATCAACCACTAATTACATGTCCGTTGAAGAAGAATCTATTTGATAGTAAAATAATCAAGCATGTTCATTCTAATTAACAGATGAACGGACACCAATCTAAATAGTTAGATGTATCGACATAACTATCATCGATGTCTTGTTCGAACTTACCTATCAATTCCACTAAATTCATGTCCATTAAAGAATAATTTATTTGACAATCATCAAAATTGCTCAAAAAATGTCATCGTAGAAAACATATTTTCAACACTTCAAAAGCGAGATCGGTTTGTCGTCGGAGATTGCTCAAAATGTGTTTTTTATAACAAAATGAGAATGTATACATCTTTGAAACATCTTTGAAACATATTTTCAATACTTCAAAAGCGAGATCGGTTTGTCGTCAGAAATTGCTCAAAAAATGTTTTTTTTTTATAACAAATGAAAATGTATACATCTTTGAAACATATTTTCAATACTTCAAAAGCGAGGTCGGTTTGTCGTCGGAGATTGCTCAAAGAATGTCATCTTTGAAACATTTTCAATACTTCAAAAGCGAGATCGGTTTGTCGTCAGAGATTGCTCAAGAATGTCATCGTTGAAACATATTTCAATACTTCAAAAGCAAGATCGGTTTGTCGTCGGAGATTGCTCAAAGAATGTCATCTTTGAAACATATTTTCAATACTTCAAAAGCGAGATCGGTTTGTCGTCGGGAGATTGCTAAAAAAATG